>APFE031508264.1:0-46503 GCA_000404065.3 Pinus taeda | reverse complement strand
AGAGCACTCTCAAATTTTGCAGGGATCCAGTACAGTAGCAACGGACGAAGCACATAGAGATCCATATGCACTACATCAGAGACTTAGTACATGATCGGGTCATTGATTTGCAGTTTTGTCCCTCAGCCGAACAGACTGCAGACATCTTCACCAAGACATTCACTGAGTAGAAGTTTCGCTCTCTGCGTGATCGTCTTGGAGTGAAGGACATAGTTGCTTAGCAACTATCCTTTTTTCCTCTTTTCTTTTGATTACATTATATTTTGATGGGGGGTTTTTCCCATGAGGTTTTCCCTCTTTCCTCAATTTTAATACATGTTGCATTGTATTTTGGTTGACCTTTGGCCTTAGTTGTCGGGGCCCATTTTCTATTTTTCCCCATAGTGGTGTTCAGAGGGGGTGTTGGAACTACTACACCTACATGCAGACTCTCAGTTAGAGCATTGGATTGCATGCATGTGGACTCTTAGTCAGAGCATGCAACTACATGCAACTGCATGCAGACTCTTAGTTAGAGCATGCAACTACATGCAACTGCATGCAGACTCTTACTTAGAGCATGCAACTACATGCAACTACTACACATCTACATGCGGACTCTTAGTTAGAGCATGGAATTGCATGCAAGATTCCTTTTGCATGATTTACTCCTTGATTTGCTCCTTCTTTAACTCCACAACTGACTAGTTATCTCTGGAACTTGTTGTAGGTGTTGAGCCTTCTCATTGATCACCACTATAGCTCATTACCTTGGGATCTTCACCCAGTAATGCTATATCATGAGCATTGTAACATATTTTCTAATGAATCATTCTTTTCTTCTTTCGATTTTCTTTTAGTGTTTTTGCTCTGCAAAGTTGTGTGTTCAACCTTTACTAGCTGGATTCATCTGTGCAGATTTTCTAGCACATTTACATATTTAACTTATATTGCACACAAAGTGGCCCTTGTTTATCTCGATATGGCTAGCAGTCCTTTTTCCATTTTTAGCGGGAGTCTGGAACTCACATCCCACTCGATGGTGGCAAACTTAATGTTTCACTGCGTTGCAAAGATATGTACTATGAACTATTTCCTCACGCCAATATGAGCGCTCCATTTTATGTGGAGCAAATCCCTTCTTGTAAACTTCATCACTTAGGATGCGTGCAATGGAAGCAATTTTCTATTATAAAAAAAAAGTAAAAATGGAAATAATAAAACTGTATGAATAAAGCACTCCGCGCGGGCGTTCAAAATTCAAAATTTAAATTTCAAATAGGAGGGACTACGTTAACCATCCCATCTATAGAATTTTAATGACTCTGCTTGTTCTCGCCGGCCTGGGCGAGTCCCTAGGAATATGGATACGAATGTGAAGTGATTTCTAGTTTTCTGATTTTTGCGGGGATAGATCTCTGTGTTTATGTAAACAGAGGACAATGAAGACGAAAGTGGCTAACTGGCCACATCAACAAGCCAGATGGGTAAAATTATGTGTTATCATGAAATCTTATTAGATTTAGAAGTTGAGACTGCATGATTAGTGTTATATCACATATCAATTCTAAAACATATGAAGTTTTAAGATGGCTGGAAAATAGGTAGTATGGTTTTCATTGAAGTGACATTTCGTTTGACCAACTATTGTCACAATTTTGATTTATGTTGAAATGGGTCATTTTGACAATAAATAAGTTTTGCTTGCATGGCTTTTTGAGTACCATATATTATGAAGATATGATGAAGACAAAAACAAAAAAATGATTTTATTTGAGAAGAAACTAATGATGTAAACAATTGTGAAAGAGGAAGATAATGTTATTGTCATTGTGTAATGTATTTGTCACTAGTTTTTCTAGGCTTTCATACTTGTATAATGTGATGTAAATTCATTCTTTATTATGCTTTGTAACTATCGTTGTAGCTGAAGGGAGTTCTAGCTACATGTTTTTCCCCATGAACTATTTATTTTTTGGTGCACTATATGTCCTGATTGGTAAATGCATAAAGACTGTGACATTGAGATGGATACATCTCATATCCAAATTGTTTTCCTAAATAGCTCATGAGTACAACAAATGGAACCCATGTATTTCAGTAGATGGAGGTAGGTCCCTAGAATAGTCAATATCTCAATATTCATGTTCAAGTAGATGTTAGGCCCTACAATACAATAGGTTCTTGGTCGATGTGAGGTATCAATGGTACTTTAGTTCCCAATTGGTATGTGGTTACAATTATTCAGGTAAAGGGAGGGTCATGGAAATTTTTTGATGTGGAAGCAAGCTCGTTTGTTCTCACTTGAAAAGCCAAGATTGATCCCAGGTTAAGTTCTTGTAGAGGAATGGTAAGATTGTTGTAGAGAGGAAAAATATGTTTTGGATATGGGAAAGATTACATTTGAGCTTCAAAATAACTAATGATTCCGCATGTTGAAATGTTAAGGTAGGCAACAATATTGGCTATGGAAACAACGGAAGTCAAATGATGATAGATAGTAAAAGTAAAATTTTGTGAATGTTTTGGAGTAGAATCAAGATTATATTGCAATATGACTCCCAAATTATGTTTGTACACAATTCTGTGGTGTCATTTTTGAGTTTTTATAATGCTTAAAGAATGTATGTACTTTCTATCTCCGTGATTGGAGTTTGTAATAGTATGTACATGAGTCATATACATGAGTGGAGTTTGTAATAGTATGTATATAAGTGTATCCAAATGAAGCTTGTGTTAATATTAAAACAACTCTATAATTGCAGGTTGGCTTAAGCCAAAAACCACTTGGGATGATGGTTTTTGCTCAACCAAAACCATTTCATGCATTTTTAATGGTAAGTAAAAATGCCATGAGGATATGATGAATTTCGGGAAAGATACAGAGCATATGGATAGGAATCCCTATAGAGTGTCATTGTTCCTTGAGAGTTTGATACAGGAGCATCGAAAACATGGTTGAGGGTAAGTTGGAAAAACCTAGAGCATCGTTAATGGTAAGCTGAGAAAAACTAGAAAATAGTTACGAGTAAGCCAAGATAACCCAGGATGATGATGATGGTGATGTAGGGGAAAGTACCATTACAATAATAGGTATGAATATATGATAGTTCAATGAACCATGTATATGAAGGAAACTCTAGTACACGAACAATTGCAACAGGAAGGGGCCCATGCATTTTAATGGATGGTTGTTTCTTTATCTAGACATTAACATTATGGTAATATCCAAAAAGGCTACGTAAGATTATATGTATACTTTTCTAATTAGGAGGCTCTTCAGTCCATAGTGGATTATGTGTTGTAGAGGAGAATATATTGGTGAATAGATAAACTAATCAATATTAAGACATGCACTATTTAAGGGAGAGTGTTAAAGATGTAACCCTTACTTGTTCTTGGTGTGAGTATTCTTTCATGAAGGAGTTTATTCCTAGCTTGTAGGAAGTTGTTTGAAGTAGTTGGACGTGGTAGATTCTCTCAAACAAAAGTGTAGTTAGCTTGGAGACTGGTTAAGTGAATTTCTCAAAAGATTAATTATGCAATCAAGAAAGTTTGTCTTTCTTGAAATAAAACTCATGTATTTTTCTATATGATTGTTTGATTATTGTTAGTCTATATTGTAAATTTACAAAATTATATATATATAATATATATTATATATATATATATTCCAACTTTATCATTCATATATATATAAAATAAAACATTATTTATTTATAAACATATAAGAAGAAATCACTCACTTACATAGGAAATCAAGTAAAAAAAAAAATTATATAAGAAAATATAATTAAGAAAATCAATCTAGTAATTAATAATTAACATTAATATAAAAGTTCATTAAATTCAAATTTAAAAATCTCATATTACGTACTATTAAATTAATGTTATACATTTAGTCTTAGAAACTATGATGTATGATAAATATTAATCTTCTTCATTTAAGGTAACTATGAAGACATATATGTGAATGGGTGATTTCATCATGGGTGAGCCTCTAACTTGATTTGGATTTTCTCACTTAAAAGGAATATTTATGTAGGATCATTTTAATTAAATTTGATTGCATTTGAAATTTTGAATCTTGTTTGAATTAAAACATTAGTCAACTATGTTTTTTTCTCTCTATCATCACTTAATGCATCTCGACATAATTGCGGAATGTAGAAAACACACATAAGAAATAGGAGACAATATACCAAACATATAAGGGAAGATACCACCAAGATGGTAACAGAGTTCACTTGGATTTCGCTACATCTTTGAGCTCACAAATCCATGAACCACTTCATTCTCTTCTTCAAAGGAGTTCTCCTTTACAAAGTGATAAGTTCTCGCATCATCAAGTGGCGGTGGAATTCTCCCAACAGTGGAAGTATTGAATAGATTCTCTTATACATAATATTGAGAGTTGATTCTCACAACCAAGTGACCTTGTCTCTCCTACAAAGATACAATCTCCTATGAATGGGTTGATCTCTCAAAAGCTTGTAGCAAAAACTGGAATCTCTCACATGAAGTCACAATAGGTCTTCTTTCTTCCTAAATTTAGATTCATATCACAGTTGTCATCATCATTCTAATCTCACAATTTAGAGACCAATGACTATTAATAGGAATATTTTATGATGAAGTGTGAAAATGGCCTTTTTCTAGCATCACACCACCTCAGATTACATACAAATAATCAAAAAATAAATTTCCTACAATGATTCATATATGTCTACATGCGAATGCATACGACGATCACCGGGACCTACAACATACATTCATCTCTTCACAATATCCAAAAAGAGACAAAGACCATAAATGCATAAAGCTTACATCGGTTCTCATGCCAAGGAGACCACAATGTTTCTCAAACTTTGTGAAACAAATCAGCACCCCATTCATCTTGCAATTCTGTGAATTTTGACTATAGACTCCACCACCTTCCTAGGAGTGTAACCTTGCTTTGTTAATTGTGCCACATAGTCATTATCAAATGTGAGCTCCAACCATGAGCTCATATTTCACCCATTTAGTCTCCAACATACTCCATACTGATACATCTGTCTCAAAATTCTGTAACTCTAGAATATAAACATGACCACCTTCTAACACATGCAAGGTTTTGTTGAATCTCTTGCACAACATTAATGGAAAACATGGGATTCTTCCATAATCCCTGAAATTTTATACTCAATTAAGCATTATGATTGCACCATTCAGATCATGTAAAATTAGTATAAACTTAGCTATGTTTTGACACTGTCAACTATGGGCTCAAGAATCTTCAAGACACCATAAGAATCTTTTTGGAATATTCCCTTAGAATATTCCCTAGGAATATATTGTGGAACATTCCCTGCTTCATAAACTATGCTCGTAGTGGGCCATGACCACCTCTAAAATATTTGCCACAATGTATGAGCACATGAACCTTTTTCTCATTTTGTGCATTAGATCCTTCTCCTCCATGCGATGAGCAATGACTTAAATATAAATGGGTAAGAAAACATCACAAAGACCAAGTCAGTGGTGTATTGGTTTGCATGTCTTAATTTAAACATTAGTTAATTGGGTGACCTAAGGTCATATCTTTTGGGCTCCTATGAGGGAATTTTGTAAAAAGAACTTTTTAAAATTAAAATTGCTTTGATGCCCATGTGACTTATAGGTTGGTTTATATAACTAAAACCATATAAAAGCCAAAATTACATAGCCATATATATGAATTCATGGAATTTTGTTGTGCATTGCAAGGCCACTTGCACTATTTGTTGGTGCTATGTAGCACCCTCCCATTAGGTCAGGTGGCATCCTTCCATTGGCCCATCTTCTACCCATTGTGCCTATACTATGAGGACACATGGTGCACCTTGGTGATGCCACATGGAACACTTGTAGATATGCCATATCACATATTGTGGATCCCACTTGTTGATTGTACCTACTAATTAAGATGCCATATGTCATCTGTATGGCCTGCCACATGGCAGAAGGTTGACCTTCACTTTGACTTTATTCCCCAAGTTTGACCAAAATTTTGACTAGCCATAACTTTGTCATACAAAATCAGATTGAGGTGCCATTTTGGCTGGTGGAATTGGCTCAATGATTTCTAAAAACTTATGTTTCTTTCATCAAATTTTGAACAATTTGTTTTTTGAGATTTTTTGGAACCTCATAGATCATTCCTCCCTACTAAAGGACTTTCAGACCCAAAAAGTTTACATCATGATATCAGATATGTTTCTCTCTGATTTATAATAGAAATCATGCTCTTAGTTACCTAGAAAAGGCCTAAAATATCTCTATGTTGTATTCAGAAGTGATGTCATATGTTTTATCAATTTTGAATGTTTTTTCCCATATACCGGGTGTTTAAATAACAACATGTGATTTACAATGGTGGCCATACTCAAATACTTAAGAAGTATACCCATCTCTTACCTTACTAGGCTAATGAGATTTCTTCTTATAGTTGGCTTCCTTGTTGAACTACTTCACCGGTCAGTTCCTTCACAGGTGCTTTTATGTGCTCTCTATCCTTCTTTGGGCATAGCTTTGGATGGTGCTTCCAACATGTGGCTTTACGATGTTCACCTAACTATAATGGTTTTTCTTCCTCAAGACTTTGTTGACCTTCTTTTGTGTCTGCTTCCTGGGAGACATATCTTTCCTTGAACAATTATATTTGGTGAGAGCTTAGCCATGAGAGCTTGCCTTAGCACTTCCTTTTAAATTCTCACTCTCACTAGAATATTATGATGTGCACTTAACATCCTACATTGATTCATATTTATCATTGAAATACTCTCTTTGTCTTCGCTTCCTCTATGACATAGCCTAATCCTCCATGTCAAGGTAGTTCCATAGCCTGGATGGGATTCACAATGCCTTGGGCATTAACTCCTAGGCATTTGACTTCATATCCCATATTCTTCATGGGCATTTAACCATTTCTTACATTGTGCCTTTCAAAAAAACCAAAATAATCAACATAAAGAGAATAAGAAACTAAAGAATCATTAACATTGTTTACCTCAATTGTTGATTTTGAAGCAAGTGATGATGGCACCATCAAGCCTTCATTGCACTTCAAATTCTCCAAGGCCTCTTTTGTGGCTAGTAATTTAAGCTTCAATCCTTTCTTCTCCTCGTCTACTTCTTGTAACATCCTCTTCAGCTAATCATTCTCTACTAGAACGTATTGGTTGATCACTTCACACTATTGAAGCCTCGCTCCCTTCAATCCTTTTCCCATCCCCGGTTTAACAGTTGCAATATTTTGTCAATCCTACTCTGATATGAAAATTGATATGATTAGGGATAAGCCTCTGACTTGATCTGTATTTCGCTCACTTAAAAGGATTATATTTATAGGATCATTTTAATTAAATTTGATTGCATTTAAAGGCTTGAATCTAATTTGAATTAAAACATTAGTTGATTGTTTTTTTCTCTCTCTATCATCACTTAATGCATCTCAACATAATTTGATAATGAGAAAAACATGCATATGAAGTAGGAGACAAGATACGAAACACATAAAGGAAGATATCACCAAGTTAGTAACGAAGTTCACCTAGTGTTGGCTACGTCTCTAGGCTCATGGATCCATGAACCACTTCATTCTCACATTCAATCATGCTCTCCTTTATAGAGGGATAAATTTTTACATCATGAAGTGGCAACAAAGTTCCCCCAATAGTGGAAATATCGAGGAGATTCTCTCATACAAAATACCAAGAGATTATTCTCGCAAGAACGTAGCCTTGTCTCTCATACAAAGAGATGATATTCTATGAATGGGTTCATCTATCACAAGCTTGTAGCATAAACATGACTCTCTCACATGGAGGGACAATAGGTCTTCTCGAATCCATTGTTTAGATTCAAATCATACTCATCGTCATCATACTAGTCTCAAAATACAAATACCAATGACTATAAGCATGCCTAATTTTTGACAAAGTGTCAAAATGGCCTTTTTCTAGTATTGCACCACCTTAGCTTGCATGAAAATGCACAAATAAGAAATTCCTCACAATGATTCAAATTTTGTTGCCTTGTTATAGCATAAAAAGATCACTAGAACCTGCAAAAAACATTCATCTCTTTGCAATAATCGAAAAAGAGACAAAAACCATAAAATCATAAAGCTGACATTAGTTATCATGCCAAGGTGACAACAACATTTCTCAAACTTTGACAAACACATAACCAAGACATTCATCTCAGTATTCTATGAATTTTGATTGTAGACTGAGCAACCATCTGAGGAGTGTAAATTTGCTTCATTAAGAATTCCACATAATGGTTATCAAATATCATCTCCAACCATGAGCTTTAATTTTTGTTATTTAAACTATAATATACTCCATACAAATAGCTTCATCTCAGAATTCTACAACTTTACAGTATAAACATTACCACCTTATGACATGTGCAAGGCTACCTCGATTCGTGTAGAAAACACTATTGGAAAACATGGGCATTTGCCATAAGCCCTTAGATTTGCTGCTCATATCACCATTATGACTACACCATTGTGTTCCCTCTTGAAAAGAAGATGGATCTCCCTATATCTCAAACAAAATCTAGTAACAAATAAGAAAAACATTGCTACCTTTCCTTAGCTTACGATTGATTGAAATAAATAATATGAGAGGGATCACTTACTAGTTTAACAAAATTCTTGTTGAAGTCCCCTTTGAGTTCCTTCAACATTTAGTTTCCCCTTGATGCTTTAGAGACCGTTCCAACATTTTCCACAACTTCTCCATGATGTTTCAAAGGAGATCTACATAGATAGAAACACACAAAGTATCAAATCATCTAGTGTATAGAATGGAAGATAAGTGAAATACTTAACATATATCATAAATTGAATCAATAACCAATCATAACCTATGTGAGTAATCAAGGAATCCAACAAATGATATCATAATAGATATGATTAGGAAAGGATAGTTTATTTTTATTAAATAAAAGGGAGAAAAAAATTACAACTTCAAAGCCTTGATGTTACAAGCCTCTTCTCACAATATCCAACCCTCTCCTTGGATGATAAGCCTTCTAGCCTTATTTCTACATCATAAGCTTACATTAAATAGTCCTCCCCCATCCTCTAGCATGTGTTTAATTTATAGGCTATGAAGAAGAGTTTTTGGATCCTCTTACTAAGGAATGAGATCTAAAGATGGTGGGATAGGGGATTCCCAAAGAGAGGGAAGTAGCTCCATGATGGAAGGGATAAGGATTTAGTAGACATCCATTCAAAGCTATTAGTTGGGAAATATTTGACCAAAAAACATTATAGACGTTAATTTTCATTTTGTACTTGCATTAAGTCATGTCTACAGACTATAGTGTCAGAGAGAGCGCACTTTTGCACAGTTTCTAACGGTCTCTTCTACGTATGTGCAGAAATGGACTAGGAAACTGTGTAGGAAGCCAAAAATAGTTTTTTGAGCTTGAGGTCAAGGAATTTCATTCTCTTTGTTATTCTTTGGGTTCTAATATTGCAAGGGGATGCTTTGGAACACTTTAATGGATAGCAAAAGATTTGGACCCATGGTCATTTTCCTAATGAAAAACAATGACATGTAACAGATTTCTCCCTAAAGTGACAAGTTAAAAAAGATGTTTGATTGATATAGTGCTTTATCATGCCAAGGTTCAGGTTAGAGACTACAATTAGAGACTTGAAACAATCAATCAAATGTTACAATGCAATATAAAATCATTGTTGAGGTAGGAATTCCCATACTCAGAGCATAAATATCTCAAAGAATCAGTATGAAAATACATCTAAAGATCCATATCAACATACGACATAGTATGGATGCAACCATCAATGGATCTATGTTTACAATAATGAATATTTAATAACTCCATGCAACCTAGATGGATGAAAGTAGATCCAGGGTCTTAATCTCCATCTCTTGATATGTAGTACGAATATAACTATGCAAGAGAATGTCTCGTAGTTGAACATGGTAGAAATCACTTGATTACTGGTCAATGATGTGAACCGTTAACAAGAATGAGAGAAACCACAAATAATGATAATGGTTCTCAAGCTACTTCCAGTACAATCTATCAAGTGTCAATAGATGTGTTTAAGTTGAACACTCATAAAATCGTTGGATTGAAGGTCAATGATGAGAACCTGTCATCGAAGGCGACAAACCTGCCATTAAGGCATGCAGGCTCCAAGGTACTGAGAAAGGTTTCTAGATCAACTTCCTATATAATGATTTGAAGTCAATAGGAAACAACCTATCACAAGAAGGCCTACTACATGAAAATCATGTCAGGTTTTGAAGAACAACGGTTTGGAGTAATCAAGGACTTTCTCAAGTATGTTTGAGGCAATTGAAGGCTATAAATAGAAAATTGATTTTGACTAATGTTGGACTTCTCTTGAACATATCAGCAGCATGACATTTTGACTTGGCAAAATTTGACGCAAAAATAATACCCAAAACCAACTAAATACTTTCAATGAGGTATGATCAATTAGGAGACAAATGGATTTCACAACCCAGACACAAAAGTGACAAAGTGTCATGTTCAGGAGTGATATACTACCTTTGTAATATAAAAAAATGTTCTTTCCCAAATTTCCCCCCACTATTACTGGAAAGTACCTATTTATTTTTATAGATGCTTGAGGAGGATAACATATGCTTGTCCTATAATCTCATCCTTTGAATGATTCCTACAGATTATGTTTAACGAACCGTAGGATGGAGTGGTTCAGTCTCATCATGATTGATGAGTCCTACACTGTTTAATATTCATGAGTCTAGTGAAGGGGTAACTAGATGTCATTTTCATGTTTAAAGAGTTTGAAAAGACACAACAAAAAGACTCGTTCAGTTCTTTCAACGTAAAATTTTAATGAGAGCGGAGAAAGTAAATATTAGTGTTTCTCATTTTTAGGGAGTCACGAGTAAAACATAAGTAAACTCCACAGTGTTATTTTTTGTAAATTTAGTCTCTCAAGCCCAAAAAAAAGGTAAAATAATGTAGGAGAGAATTTTATTGATCATGATTAGTCAACGTATACCTTTTCTGTAAATAGTCTAGTTTTGTCTACAAAAGGGGTAAACTTATGCTGAATAGAATATTGTTCATTTACTTTTACGAGTTCAAATATTCAATTACTCAATGATCTTTTCATGTTTAAGGAGTCTCAAAAGGGAATAAAGAGAACTCCTAGTTTCGCATTTTCGTAAGTTCTTAATGAGTTCGAAAAAGTGATAAAAATTTACTCATCACCAAAATGATTCATTTTCATAAATAACCTGTGTTCTACACCTTTAAACTCAAAAATAATAACCAATGCTAAAAAATATAGTAAAAACATTAAAAATTTGGACTTCAAAGGCTAATAGGAAGAAAAATAAAAAATTAATGGACCTAAAAACTTATAAAAATCTTAAAAAGTAATTTTTTTTAACCATTTGAGAGTGGTTGTTTGCATTTTTCAACAAGTACATCAGAGGTAGATTCGGGCAAACCATTAGACCAAATCAAGAGTTATCTTTTCTAGGTAAATGATCTCTCTTACATCTTCATTTTCATCGCTTCTATTTTTCTTTCACCATGTAGTTAGGTATTTTGCGAGGGTTTATCAATTCAAAAATCACCCTCGGTGTGCGCAATTCATCTTCATTGTGCACAAAGACCAATTTTATTATACAAAAAAATAATTTTCTTATTCTTTCTAAGGCTAAAACTATGAAAATACACACTAGTGTTCAAAAGTGATTGCACAAGGCACTAATGGCTTTTAAAAAATCCTTAAAAACGCCCAATTTTTTTGCAAAAAATTACCACAACATTTTCCAATTATCCTCCATGTCTATTTGCAAGGTTTGGAGTAACAAAATTGGAGTGGAGAGATAATGCACAAGAAGAAAAGGATATAACTTCTTTGAACCATTCAAAAACATTACAGCCTCTAAGAAACTGTGCACTGTACAAATTGTTTACAATCCCAGGAATGAAGGCCCAACTAGATTTGCTGGAATGGATGGTGAGAAAGTTGAATGTACAAGAAGAGCGCTTTTGGATTGGAGACCATCGACTCATGATAAATGTTGATGAAATTTATTTCTTGGCTTTGCTCTCACATCATGGGGTTGACATTTATGTGTATGGATATAGACGAAGTGGTGAAATAACTGACACTTATCTAGTGCAACATTGTTTTCAAGGAGTTGAACTCAAAGATGGGTGTTGATATCAAAACCATTGGGAAGCTCCCTTTGAGGGCTATTGACTTCACTTTATCATGATTATGTGGTAGTGTAACACTTCACTTACTTAGTAGTGCTTAGATGAATATTTTTGTAGAGTGCTTGCAACCTACAATATTCAACTAGTGTGAAGAGGTAGTTGCCAACCTCAAAGGGCCACTAACTAGAGTGAAAACAAGAAAAATCAAGAATTTTGGGTATGGTGCCTTTGTTATCATGTTCAATCTAGAGAGAATAATCCTTCTCACCTGATAGGTAGCAATATATGGAGGAGGACCACAAGACCCTAACATGCTGAAGTGGTGGTATGTCACGAAGCTGGTGAAGGACCAACCATTAGATATACTCCTGATTTCTTTGAATTTTTTGAACGTCAGATCATTATGATTGAAGAATTTATATATGTAGGCATGAATTACATAGGTGATCTAGATATTCCACTACTAGTTGGAATGTAGTGGGGTGACCTAGTTAAAAATATCACATTCTGGTTGTTTTGTATTTCTCAATTATTATTTTTAGCATGCAAAACTAATTATCTGAAATCATCATGCACATGTGGACCCGATGAGACTAGAAGGACTATGGAGATTCGGAATACACAATGAGAAGCAACAATTCCCGTAGTACAGAACCCTAATGAAACAAAGAATTTTGCTGAGCTGGAGAACAACCTAGAGAGGTTAACCCTAGACATCTCAGATGTTGGAATTGATGACCTATCTCTCCAATATTAAAGGCACATTGTGCGGGTTCCTAGACCAATTAGTCACTTGCTATGACAAGTAGATCGTGCTATTGTCTGCTAGCATTATCATCATTTGTAGCTGCTAGTACTAGGGATAGATTTTATTTTTTGATGATGTATCAACATGTTTGGATAATAAAGGCGATGAAGCCTCATGTTTTGGATCACATTTTTTTAAGTCACAATTTTTATAGACATTTTGACTAATGAGAACTACTATTTTTATCCTAGTTTATCTTGTATAAGATATGGATGAATATTTCTTTTTATTTCTTACAGATGTTACAAATTATTCAATGCATCAATAATAAAATGTAACATGAGATAAGTAGTAGAAGTAGCAGAAAATTGTAAAAAGATGTAAACAATTGTCATACACAAAACATAATTACAATGTAGCACGAGAGAGGCAGATGCCCCCTGAGCTTTGTTTGATTTACTTAAGTAAATGGTAAATTACTATTAGGAAAATGAAATAAAGTTTTATTGATAAAATCTCATAAAATACTCAATTTGAAAAGGGACTTGTTGCATTTTTTAACGATCTTGGAATAGAACTATGCTCGTGATTCTCATAATTTTGTTTCATTTTTATGCGATCTTGAAATGAAAATAACTATGCTTAGAGTTTGTTTCATTTTTTAGTGAGGTTGATATAAAAAAAGAACCATCCTGAGAGGAACTTTATTTCATTTTTTAATGAGGTGGACACAGTAAAAGAACCACCATCACAATCAATTGTTTCATGTTTTAACAAGGTTGACATAATAAAAGAACTATCATCATAGCCAACTGTTTCATTTTTTAAGGAGGTTGACACAATAAAAGAATTATCCCTATAGTCAATTGTTCCATTTTTTCACGAGTTTGACACAATAAAAGAAATATCATCACGAGAACTTGTTTCATTTTTAACGAGGTTGACACAATAGAAGAACCATCCTCTCAAGTATTTATTTCATTTTTTAACGAGGTTGACATAGTAAAAGAACCATCCTCATGGGTATTTGTTTCATTTTTTAATGAAGTTGATATAGAAAAATAACCATCCTCATCAGTGACCTAGATGATAGCTTCCATTTGGAAGGAACACATACCAAGAGATACATCCTGACCATGGCTTCTAAGAGATCTTCATCATAAGGAAGAATAGCTCTTTGGAAGGAAGACATGCGAAGGGGTAACAAATCCATTTCAAATTCCCCCATAGGGTTCCCTATTTCAATTACTTGATATAAGACATAAGAATTTTAGTAAATAGTGAGATTCTCCCTTGCACCAGTAACTAAAAATGTGGGATTCGTTGCCACATAATTAACCCATGGTGGGGTGGATACCACTTGCATATAAGGAATAGTTAGGGATTCCGGACAGCTGGTAGTTGAAGAAAGACCAAGGAATGAAAGTTGGTCAATACTTATAAGATTTCCATTGTGAGGGAAAGACATCAGAGGAAAGAGTGTTGATACAAAAAATTTCATGGCATAGACATAGACATAGCCTTGCCCAAGGAGAAAATTGAAATCTAAGGGACCTTGGACTACCATTAGATCAATACGGATAGTATTTTCTTCCTGAGTAATAGGTAACTTAGGAAGGATCCCTAATGTCTTGCTGATGGTTCTGTTAAAAGCCAAAATATTTAGTGTAGCAGGCACAAGCTAAGGGTAACCCAATGCTTTCCAAGTGGATGAGGATAAAATATTGATAGAAGCACCTTCATCTACATTGGTACGCCACACATTCCTACCATATCCTTTCACAATGATTTGGAAAGGGGTGGAGTAAGGAAGATAAGGTCCTATCATTCTACTCCTAAAAAAGGAAATAACCTCATTAATTGGAGGGGGGATCAATGGAAATAAGTGAAATTCCCCCATGCATAGAAGAATCTGAAGTAGTAAGAAAAACTTGAGCGGTATTATTTTCACTCTCTAAAGGCAAAGTGGGATCAGCTGAAGATGGTGTCAACTTGATCGCTTGATCAATGAATGGCTCATCAACTTTAGTGATATGTGTTTTACTTTCCAATGGAAGAGTGAGATTGGTTGTACTTCGAATTAGATCAATCACTTTGCTAACTAATTATATGTTGGGAGAAAGTTCATAGTAACTAGTTGGAAGTTGTTGTTATGAAATAGTAAGTTTTTCCAACAATTTTGATGCTTCATCCATATGAGGGAAGATGTGACTATAATGAATCACTTTGCATAGCCTACAAGGAAACCTAGCTTTAGTCTTCTTCCTAGGAACCTAATAATCACTAGTTGATCAATAAATAGTAAATTGATAATAATTTTCTAACCATACTTCCAAAACCTTAGTAGTACCATGACAATCAATAAAGAGGTGGTCACCCTTAGAAATATTACAAGGGTATCTGGGCTTGTGATGCATGTTGGAAGTTTCCTCAATATTACCAATACCTACAACCATGGTTGGTTGCTTGACTTATTTCTTATCTTGCTTCTCCTTCTTCTTCTTCTTAGTCACTTGGCTACTAGCATTAAGGATTTTACCAATCGAAGAAGAAGAAGGGGAGGAGGACATGCTAGGTGAAGAAGGTAAAGGGTCAACATGAGGTTGGTGATTTTGATATAGTGAACTCGATTTAGGTGAAAACATCAATTGGTGTGGAATAGTTTGGGTATTTTGGTTAAAATAAGTTGAAAACAAACACACCAGTAAACCTATCGTGAATCTGGGAAGTGACAACGCAACCATATAAGGAGGAATAACATTTGCAATGTTAGGAAAAGGAATAGGATTCCCGTTAAAAGGGGCTTCTTTATCGGTAACATTTGACATTGTTTCCATTACATTCAACCTAGGTAAATTTATTACCAATATTAACAATTGAAAATCACAATCCACATCTAAGATGTGTAAAAAGTAAAAATTTTCACAGTGAAATCACTAGTTGGTGATGAAATCCAACATCACAGAGGTCAATGTGAAAAGTTGCTAAAGATAGAGAGGGTTAAACTAGTTATGCTAAAAACCTGCTTAATGTACATGATATGGTTCAACTAACTTCACTTTTGCCATCTCAACCGACGAATACCCTCCAAAAAGGTCCAAGTGAGTCTAGCCAATATCTGTTCTAGGTATAGTGGACACTTCCCCTGTGCTATCACATTGGGTAATATCCCTAAGATTATGGTCTATAAGGTTACCAATTAAAATAATTCGCAGATTGGACGTACATGCAAGGGTAGAGTAACAAAGCTCAATCCCATTGAAAGTTCCTCAAGATGGTTAATCTGAGGTTTACTTCTAGGTGACTCCTAAGTACCCTTTGACACCATTTTTAATACGTGTAAATCACTCTATCATAACCAATGAAGTGGGGTCGATCAGTCCACTCGGTTCGACATGATGTCGTCCTTAACTGCTTTATAAGGGGAGATTCCTAGAGACAAATTGTAGGGAATGGATTCTCCCTATCGTAAGGTTCTAATGTTTTTTTGTACCTTTGGAAAGTTAAATCACTTTCCTATTCCAAATCCCTACAAGTGAATGTATTGTAGGTGGAAAATAGCCCTAAAATAATAAATATTTCCATATTTATGTTATAGTGTTGTTTACAAAGTTTATACTTACTAACATGGTAAATAAACATGAAATAGGTGTTGTTATGAATTGTCTCAAAATTTTAAATGCAATAGAACGTGATATTGTAATCCTTTCATTTCGATGAATTGTAACTAAAATAATGGAAGATCTTTCATTAAATTTTCAAAAATACAAGGATCAATGAATCATTTTTTAAGATACAAATCAATAGAATGCATAATACATGATTGTTATCTCTTCTTCCAAAAGTGAAACCTAAATTCATCAAAATCTAAGTTATAAGAAGAAAAAATATGATCTTAACAATTATTGCATACCCAAAAACAAACAATGAATTCTTCCTTTAACATACACAATCTATAATTTTAATTTGACTTAATGAGTTACAAACCACTATAAGCAAAAGATCGTGTTTTCTTATAAAGAGAAATAATCAGTATCCACTTTGACAAATCAACAAAATCCTAATAACAAGTGCTGCCTTGAACAACCTTAATTTTCCTATTACCAATAACACTTTTCAATTGTGAAAACAAAGTACTTAATCTAATCTTTTGACATAAAAAAGGACACACTCAAACTATCTCAACAATGACTGATCCTACTCCTGATTAACCAACAATTCACCATATCAAATCTTGAACCCTAAATTGTAGAAACAAAAATTCTTCAAAAGGGAAAACCTAAAACATCAAATCAAAATAAGGAGGACATTTCTGGAAGGTAAAAAATCCTAATTAGACACATAAATCAAAATTTCATGGATTCAGTAACGAGAAAGCTTGATTTTTCAAAAAAAATCCACATGTGCACTGGTAATCATTATAGTACAATGCATATATGCACTACTGCTAAAATATAAATGAGTAGAAGTATGCTTTGTGAGAAAAGATAAAGTGTGCAAAATGGAAAAAATATAGAAAAAAAGAAAAATAAGTCAAACAAATCATAAAATACAGACTTTCAATATTTTTCAGACAGTCAGAGAGGTCTATTACAAAAGAATCAAAAGCCAAAACAAAACGACTGATGGAGAATGAGGTGTTCCCAAGTGGAGTATCCAATTTTCTACGTGGACTAATCCTTCTTGTGGGAAGGATGGATCTCCCTAGATGTCAAACAAAATATAGTAACAAACAAGAAAAGAATTGTCACCTTTCCTTAGCTTATGATTGATTGAAACAAATAATATGAGAGAGTTCACTTACCGAGTTAACGAAATTCTTGTTGAAGTCCCTTTCAATGCGTTCGACAATTAGCTTTCCTTGATGCTTTATAGACCCTTCCAACTCTTTCCATAGCTTCTCCATAATGTTTCAAAGGAAATCTTCATAAACAGAAACACACAATGGATCAAAGCATCTAGTGCATATAATGAAAGATAAATGAAATACTTAACTCAACATATATCATATACTAAATCAATAACAAATCATAACCTATGTGAGTCATCAAGGAATTCCAGAAATGATATCAATATAGACATGATTACAAAAGAATGATTGATTTTTATTAAATAAAAGGGATAACAAACTTACAACCTCAAAGACTTGATGTTACAAGCCTCTTCTCAAAATCTCCAAACCTCTCCTTGGATTAAAATCCTTCTAACCTTATTTCTATAGCATAAGCCTACCTTCAATAGTCCTTCCAAATCCTCCACCCTTTGTTTGATTTATAGGCGAAGAGGAGGAGCTTTGGGATCCTCTCTCTAAGGGATGAGATCCACAAATGGTGGGATAGAGGATCAACAAAGAGAGGGAAGTGGCTCCATGATGAGAGCGATAAGGCTTGAAATATTCAACTAACAAAGATTCTATACTTTACCTTTTATGTTTTTCTTGTGTTAAGTCTTGTTCACATACTATAGTGTCAAACAAAATTCACTTGTACACATTTTATAATGTTCCCTTTTGCGTATGCATAGAAATGGACTAGGAAACTATGTAGCAAGCCAAAAATAGGTTTTTGGGCCTTGAGTCCAGGAGTTTCATTATCTTTGGTATTTTTTAGGTTCTTGAGTTGCAAGGGGATCCTTTAGAATATTTTGATCGATAGTGAAAGATCTATACCAATGGTCATATGCCTAATCCAACAAAATGTTGTGTAACAACAGTGTTTCTGAAACATTGGAAAATACATCACCAACACATTCATCTCATCATTCTATGAATTTTCACTATAGATTCGACCACCATCTCAAGGTTTTAATCTTTCTTCATGAAGTGTTCCACCACAGAGTGTCTGTAAAATATGAGCTCTAACTATGGGCTCTATTTTCTACTATTCAAACTGCAGTATCCTCCATATCAGTCACATCATCTCATAATTCTACAACTTTATAGTATAAACATTACCACCTTAGCACATGTGCAAGCATGCCTCAATTCTCATGGAAAACATGGGCTTCTGCCACAAGCCCTTCGATTTGCTGCCCATATCACCATTCTCACTACACCATTGAGTTCCTTGTGAAATTCTAAGTAAAATTAGTATAAACTCAGCTATGTTATGACATTGTCAATTTTGGGATCCTAAAGAATCATCAAGATACCATAAGAATCTTTTTGGAATACTTTCCTAGAATATTCCCTAAGAATAAACTGTGGAATATTCTATGTCATGTAAATTGTGCTCGTAGTGGGTCATGAGCACCTCTAAATATTGTGCCACAATAACTGAGTGGGAGATGCTTCTCCTCATTCTATGCACTATGCCCTCCTCATCCATGTGATGAGAAATGATCCAAAATGGATTCAGTTTTTCCTCCATATCAAAGTCTTAAAATTCAGTTGAAAGTTTATTCAAATTGAAGTGCTCATCAATATAATTCCAACAGTGTGAATGGTGCATAAATCTGAGTCCGGATGAAGAAGTTAAAGCTAGTTGAAGTTTGAAGGCAAACTAATGCAAAATGAGCAAAACTCAAAGTCAAAGTCAGTGGTCAACACAGGGTGATGTCAGTAGGACACGTGTTGTCCAGAGAATGTGCCATATGTCCAGGGTGATGTCATAAAAGTTGGAGATGTGTCGTGATTTGATTGGTTGATACAAGCCAATCCGGTGCTGACACGTGGCAGCCTAAATTTTCCCAACGTTGCCATGAAATTGCAAAATATTAGGGGTCAGGGAGGATCGATCCCCTAACCTCCTAGAAAGGCTGAGATCTCACTGGAATAGTGCACCAATTGGGCTATGATAGGACTTGATATTGGGAAGGATATGGTTGTAATTAAATTTTTGGGATGAGGCCACCGGAAAAGGGCTAGATGGTTGGGGTCAACCCCATGACCGCTAGTCACCTTACCAGAATATATGTATTGCAATATATGTATCAAACTATAGTCATGAACCATCTTGAATATCGCAACGAACCACAACGACATCACAAAAAACCATATCATATAATATATATGATATATATACTCATATTAATGCCATGTAAAATGTCGAAGTGTCAGGCGGGGGTTCCAACCTGCTGACCTTCCACTATACATATACTAATGCCTTAACACAAGTGCGATAGACAACATACCAAGCGGCGGAGCTTGGTATTCAATCCGCCCAAAGTTTCTTTAAATTTATGCAGATGCCAAACCAACCAAAACCACCAGCACACATGCTAAAGTAGGTTTTGATTACATAGAGTGGTTTTCTTACAGGAAGAGGTAGTTTTTCCAAGTAAAGAGGTGGTTTTTGACTTTGCAGGGGGTCTGGAGGTCACTATGGCCAAATATGGTCAAGTTTATACTCGTTTGACTCAAAATTTCAAGCTGGACATAGTGGTGATTTCCATTTCCTTATTTGACACTCTATTTTCAAGCTCATACATGTAATAGCATATTGAAAACAAAATAAAGAGGTCAGCATTGGAAGCAACAGGACTAGGAGACATAACCAGGAAGTTGGGAGAAGTCCTTTAGTAAATTTACTTGTATTGATCCGTTTAAATGTGTTTTCAAATTGTTTATGTGTTTATGTTATTCACAATCTTTTGGATCTATCGCACTAAGTAACATAAGCAAATTATCATATAGTTTATAATACCTTTTTCATTAACAGATCAAGTGATATCATAGCAGCAAGGTTTTTAAGGTTTGAAAAGTTTGTGTGAAGATTTGAATGCTTACTAGGTTGAGGATTGAATGAGGTGAAGGTGAACTTGTTGAGGCGAATCTAGAGATTGGAAGGGTCTTTTCACAAAGAAGTATGGAAGATGAAACTCCACTTGGGTCAGAATCTCAATTATTGGATAGTTTCATGAAGATATGTGCAATGGTGGAAGAGATTTATCATGATTTTAAGAAGAACAAAGATGAATGAACTTCATCAACTAAACTAGACAAAGGAGCATATGAACCTTTTCTTTTTATCCCTCCAGATAAAGAAGATAAAGGAAAAAGAGAAAAGCCTCCTCCATCACCTCCATCATCACCATCATTGTCATCTTCATCTTCTTCTTCTCATAAACTAGTTCTTCTAAGAGGAAGAAAAATAAATCCTCTTTGATCAAATTAGATGTAAAAATTTTCCAATTTTTTATGGAGAACTTAACATTGAAAATATTGAAAATTGAATAAGATAGATTGAAGTGTATTGCAGGGTGCAAAAAGTTGTTTCAGAAAGGAAGAAGATCCAACTTGCTATCCTTCGACTTGGAGAAAGCGTACTTGTATGGTGGGAAGGCAAGACACAAGTAGATCTCCAACAACATGATAAAATCATTTCAAATTGGAATGAATTTGTTTCTTTTATTAAAAAGAAATTTTATCCATTGGCTTAATGCAACAAGCAATGATAAGTTGGCATACACTACATCAATTAAAAGGTCAAAGTGTTCAAATTTATACTCAAGAATTCCATAAGAGAGCTTTAACATTAGGCATATCATTGGACTCACCAGAGACATTGTTGAAATACATAGGTGGTCTTCGTAGTTATTTGAGGCATACCATACTTATGTTTAATCCAACTAGCTTATATGATGTATCCATTCAAGCAACTCATATAGAAGCTAGAGGAAAAAATATAACCAAAGATGTTGGGAAATCATCCAAACCTATTGAAAGCAAGAATAAAGGCAAGAAGAAACTTAAATGGAAAGAGAAGAAAACAAAAACTGTGAAGAAGGATAAACCTTCATGCATTCATTGTAAGAAGGAAGGACACGATGAGGCACACTGTTGGTCTTTGCATCGAGAGTTGAAGCCTAAGAAGTTTCGGAGTAAAGAGCGAAAGAATTCTACTACTATTCAAAAGGACTTGGGATCATATTTAGGTGATGAGACAACGGTTACAACTAGAGGTATAAAAGGTAAAGATTCTAAAGAATCTACAACTACTTCTTCGCATACTGTTGATAATGATAATGATGAGAGGAAAAGAAATGAGCTATTTCACATAAGAGTCATTTCCAAGCATACGAAAATTGATACTTTATTTAATAGTGGGTCAGAATTTAATTTGATTTCTGAAGCAATTGTAAAGAAATTGGCTCTAGAAATGAATCCTCATAAAAAGCTAGATCCATTAGATTGGGTGTGTGATAAAACTAAGCTACAAGTTATGAAACAATGTAAACTTCGTTTTGCTATTGGGTCAAAATTTGTAGATAAGGTTGAGTTAGACATAGTCCCATTGGACATATGTGGAATTTTATTTTGAAGTCCATACTTGTACGATAGAAATGCTATCTTCTATTGAACAGAAAATAAGTTCAACTCACTAAGGATGGAATTGAATATATTGTAAGGGCTCATAAACTCAAAGATAATTTATCCCTCATAAATTCAGGAAAAATGAAAAGAATTGTAAATTCAGGTAAGCAATTTTTACTTGTGATTGTAAAAGCAAAGGATATTTATAAATCTAATTCTTTCCAAGGTTGTAATCGTAAACAGAAAGTAGATCTAGTTAAAGTTGTATTCGATTATGATATTCTATTTCAAGAGCCTAAAGGGCTTCTACCCAACCAAGAGATAGAACATGAGATTTATTTGTTGCAAGATTCTCCACTACCTAACATTGGAATGTACAGGTTATCAACTCTAGAGAATGCAGAGATAAAGAAGTAGGTACAAGAGTTGCTCGATCAAGGGTATATTCAACCAAGCACATCACCGTGTCGATCACCTATTATGTTAGTATGAAATAAATATTTTTCGTGGAGAATGTACATTTATTTTAGAGCATTAAATAAAATCACAATAAATAATCGTTATCCTCTTCCTCTTATTGATGATTTGTTAGATCAGTTAAAAGTTGTACTTTACTTATCTAAATTGGACTTGCGAAGCAGCTACCATCAGATTAGACTTGCATAACAAGATGTGTGGAAGAATACTTTGGAAACATAGCAAGGACTCTATGAATGGATGGTCATGCCTTTTGGCTTAACTAACGCTCTAGCTACATTCATGCGAGTCATGAATGATGTATTTAGACCATTCATTGATGATTTTGTAATATTCTATTTAGATGAAATTCTTGTTTTCAGTAGAACATGGGATGAACATGTAAAGCATGTAAAGTAGGTTTTAGATGTTTTGAAAAGAGAAAATCTCTATGTAAAACTATCAAAATGTGAATTTGGCAGAACATCTTTGAATTATTTGGGTTATATTGTAGGCATGGTGAATTGAAGATAGATCCCTCTAAGGTCAAAGTCATTGTAAATTGGCCTAAACCCAATACTGCTATAGAAGTTAAAAGTTTCTTATGGAAAGCACAATATTGGAGAACATTTATTGCTAACTTTTCTCTTATTACATCTCCTTTACATTTTGACATGTGTGAAACAGGTGTTTCAGTGGGGAGGAAAACAATAGAAAGCATTCGACACATTGAAAGAAAAGATCAGTATAGAACTAGTACTAGCACTACCAGATCTTCAATATCCATTTGAGATCGAGACAGTTGCAGGTGAATATGCCATGCGGGCAGTGTTGATACAGCATAGAAAGCCTATACATTTTCATTCTGAGACATTCACATCCAAAGTAGTTAAATATCCTACATATGATAAGGAATTATATGCATTAGTTCTGAGTGTTAAAAAGTGGAAACATTAAATAATGGGTAAAGAAACAATCATACATATAGATCATCAACCACTTTAGTATTTACACTCACAAACTAAATTGCAACAATCACGACATTACAGGTGGATGGTTTCTTACAACAATTTCATCTTGTTATAAGATATAAGAAGGGCGTACATAACAAGTTTGCAGACATGGTATCAAGACCAATCATAAATGCATCTACAATACTTAAGCATAACTCAGTAATTCATGAAAGTTACATTGAACAATATGCTCAAGAAATAGATTTTATGGATGTATATGCAACTTTAAGTCATGGCAAGCAGGTAGAAGAATTGGATTGTTTCATAAAAGACAAACTCTTATATCATTTGGGAAAGTTATGCATTCCACAAACTGAAAGAGTTAATATAATTCGAGAAGCGCATACTTCTCTCATATTAGGTCATTTTGGTGTAAGTAAAATAGTTGCACAATTACAAAGATTCCGCTATTGGCCACGAATGAATGAGAAAATTTCTAGATATATTAAAGGATGTACCATGTGTGCTACAAGCAAGCCAAGTAATAGAAAATTAGGCTTGTATGCTCCATTGCCAATTCCTTCTCGTCCTTGGGAAAGTGTTTCCATGGATTTTGTTGGGGGATTGCCAAAGTCTAGAAAGGGTCATGATTATTTGTATGTAATTGTGGATATGTTTAGTAATACGTGTATTTTGACATCATGTAATAAAAAATTCACGGCTGAAAAAACTACAAATTTTTTCTTTTAAAATGTATGGGTTCATTTCGGGTTACCCACTTCCATTGTATGTGTTCGAGATTCTTGATTTTTCAGGAAATTTTGGTCAAGTATATGGGAGTTAATGGATACAAAGTTAAAGAAGAGCATGGCATTTCATCTGAAAACAAATGATCATACGGAAGTGGTCAATAGGACACTGATATAGTTGCTTCGAGGATATTGCAACAAGCATCCCAAACTTTGGGATGAGCATTTTTGTTATGTGTAGCATGCTTACAACCATGCAAAACATTCTTCTACTTAGAGATCTCCTTTTGAGACTTGTTTTGGTTTTATATAAACTTCTTCCTTGTATTTTGTCTTTGGTAAAGACATAGTAGTTGATGGACACAATGATGTGGACAAAGTGACCCAGTTCATTGAAAAAATCCAAGAAATTCACCAAGCAATACAGGAACAACTGGAAAGAAGTCAAGAAAAGTATAAGGTGCGATATGACAAGCATCGAGTTGAGCATAGTTTTCAAGTTGATGATCAAGTTTGATTATACATTAGCAAAGAAAGACTGCATGGGGAAGGTAAAAAGTTGAAACCAATTAGATATGGTCCTTTCAAAATACTAGACAAAATTGGTGAAAATGCCTTCCGCCTAGATCTACTAGCTTATATGCAGATCTGTTACGTCGTAAATGTTGAAAAATTGCGATTGTATGAGCCTTCATTAATAGAATATCCTGAAGAGCAAGGTCAACTACCTTCCATTAAAGATCTTTTTCCCGAGTATCTAAATGAGCTACAAGAGGACGCAGTTCTTGACAGGAGGATAAGAACTTCGCGATGGGGAAATGTTGAGTATCTTTGAGTTGGACTCAAAGGTACAAATCCAAGTAGAGCACAATGGATACAGATTGGAAAGGTGAAGGAAGTTTATCCTCACTTAGTCGACCGCTAAAACCAACTTTTGGCGGTCCAAAAGATTCAGTGGGGAGGAGTGATCCAAAATGGATTCAGTTTTGCCTCTGGATCAAAGTCTTCAAATTTAGTTGAAAGTTGAATCAAATCACAGTACTCGTTGATATGATTCCAACATTGTGAACGATGCCTAATTCTGAGTCTGGATGAAGAAGTTAAAGCTAGTCAAAGCTTCAAGGCAAACTAGGTGAAAATGAGGAAAAGTCAAATTCAAAGTCAAACAATCAAAGTCAATGGTCAACGATCAACACAGGGTGATGTCAGTAGGACACGTTTCATCCCAGTAATATGCCATATGTCCACAGTGATGTCATCAATGTTGGAGATGTCGTGATTTGATTGGTTGATATGGCCAATCCGGTGCTGACACATGGCAGCCCAGATTTGCCCAATGTTGGGATGAAATCCCAAAAATTTGGGGGTCAAGGAGGATCAAACCCGTGAACTCTTGGAAAGGCTGAGATCTCACCAGAACAGCGAGCCAATCAGGATATGATAGGGCTTGATATTGGAAAGGATATGGTTGTAATTAAAGTTTCGGGATGTGGTTGCCGAAAAAGGGCTGAATAGTTAGGGTCAACCCCATGACAGCCAGTCACCTTACTAGAATATATGTATCAAACCATAGTCATGAACCATATTGAATATCGCAACGAACCACAATTACATTGCAGCAAACCATATCATATAATATACATGATATATATATTTGTATCAACGTCATGTAAAATTTCAGAGTGTTGGGCGGGGGTTTCGACCCGCCGACCTCCCATTATACATATACCAATGCCTTAACACAAGTGTGATAGCCAACACACCAAATGGCAAAGCTTGGTAATCAATCCGCACAAAGTTTTTTAAAATTTATGTAGGTGCTGAACCAACCAAAACGACCAGCGCACATTCCAAAGCGGGTTTTGATTGCATAGAGTGGTTTTCTTATAGGAACAGGCGGTTGTTTCAAGTACAGAGGTGGTCTTTGAATTTCCAGGGGGTTTGGAGGTCACTGTGGCCAAATATGGTTGAGTTTATACTTGTTTGACATGAAATTGTGAGCTAGACGTAGTGGTTATGTCCATTTTCTTATTTGAGACTCTATTTTTGATTTCATACCTATAACAACATATTGAAGACAAGAAAAAGAGGTCAGCATTGGAAGTGAAAGGACCAGGATACGTAGACAAAAAGTCTGGTGAACTCCTTTATTAAAATTTCCTTTGTTGACGTGTTTTCAAATTGGTTATGTGTTTATATTATTCGCAATCTTTTCGATCCATTGCACTAAGTAACATAAGTAAATTCACACATAGTGTATAATACCTTTTTCATTAATGGATGAAGAATTGACCTAAATATAAATGGGTCGGTGAGTTTCACAATGATGAATCCAATGGTGTATTGTTTGGTCTGTCTTAATTTAAATATTGGTTAATTGGGTGACTTGAAATCAAACCTCTTGGGCTGAAATGAGGGAATTTGTTAAAACAAATTTTAAAATTAAAATTGGTTTTATTCCCACAAGACTCTATAGTTTGTTTCATATAACTAAAACCATATAAGAGCCTAAAGTCCATAACCATACATATGAATTATTGGAAGTTTGACACATGTTTCAAATTGATGGATATTTGGTGCATGTATTAAAGCCACTTGGGCTAGTTGGTGGTGCCACACGACACCCTACCATTAGGCCACATGTAAGCCTTCTATTGGCCCATCTTCTACGCATTGTGCCTCTATAATGAGGACACGTGGAAAACCTTGGTGATGCAACATGGTGCACTTCTGGAGATACCACGTCACTTGTTGTGGATCCCACCCACTAAATATACCTATCAAATGAGCCACCACATGAAATTTGTATGTCATTCCATGTGGAAAAAGGTTTACTTTTACTTTTTTTCCCTAGTTTGATGAAAACTTTTAGTCACCATAACTGTGTCATACAAACATAGATTGAGGTGTCATTTTCATTGTTGGAATTGACTTGGTATGTTCTCTATGAATTGACATTGTTTCCATCAAATTTTGAACACTTTTATTTTTGAGGTTTTATGGAGCCTTCTACATTAATTGGAATAGTGATTCGGCCTATTGGAAAATGAAATCATTACATTAGTAAAATCATCTAATCCTCTACTAGTCTAGGGCACTATAACAATATGTTTTCATTACTTACTTCTACGATGCTTTAAATTTTTCATACTCTATGAAACTACTTCCATTATCCTTCTAGTGGCATTACATGGGAACATTGTGATAGGAGGATCAAGGTCTCTCATCCATGCATTAACTAAAAACATATGTGGTAGATAAACCCTAAGCCTAATCTATCTATCGTATATCCAACAATTTGTTACTTCATGGAGACCCTAATTACTTGAGTTAACATGTGGTATTAAAGATACAAAAGTGTGTTTGAGAAGACATATCAATGGTGCTTCCATGGGTTTTCGGTGCCTACATAGTACAAAGTGTTAAACTTATTTCATTGGAAACCATAATAGGAGATGAGCCAAAGTATTTAATCTAGTCTACACAAAATTTTCGAATACATTTAAGCATCTCCTAGATTATATAAACCCTTTATAAGTCTTCATAGGATAATTAAACTCACTACATCATTTCCACCTAGAGCCTTAGCATATTCTGTACATTTCTAGTTTCTCTAATTAATAGTTTCGTAGGATGGCATTTAACATAAAATTCACTAGGTTACCTAATCTTTGAAGCTTGTCGTGGAAGCATCCGCTATGGGGAAATTATCCAACCAGAAAATAGTGGATAAAAACCACTAATTTTAGATTGGTGGTTGATTTCATTATTGCACTAGACCTACAGTGTAGAAAGTTGATAGAATTGTAACTGCTCAAGAAATTTAATCTAAAATCATGAGACACAATTGTACTCTACTAATTTGTAGAATGAAATTGACAATTTAGAATAACATTCATATACATGGAATAAGAAAAACCAAAAATACATAGTGATTTCTAGGGGAACCTAGTTGGGCAAAACCCCTAAACCCTCTTTTCATTAATCAGATGAATAGAGAATCTATTACAATTGCTAGCTCTAGCTCTGAGCTCAACTTCCTCAATGAACAAATCTTGCCAACACTTAGATAATTTTTTTCTAACCAAGACCCTTATTTCCTTGTACAATTCTTGAGGAAATTGGGCCCTATGTTTTTGGTATTCTTCTCCAATTGATTACACAATTCCAATGGATTGATCATATAAGTACATGCAATACTTGTACACTCAAACTAGTTTAAAATTGATGTCCCACTTCCTTTTCATCTCCACCTCAGCTAAAGAACTCAAATTCTTTACATACATTAGATATTTTAACTTGATTGATTAGTTAACTAGTAGGTCTCTCTATTAGATTGTTGTCCCATAACACAACTAACCTTCAACTGTCTCTAACAATAGTTAGTGGCCAGTTAACTAAATACAACTAATAAGAATTTAATTGGATTACTAAAATTTAGTAATAATACATGCATAACTGGAATCCAATCCCTCTAACTCAAATTTACTGAGATAAGTGAGTGACAATATCCATGTCACACTAGTTAACTTCCTCCAAGCTGTCCTCTTGGTGTGGAAATGAAATTTAGTGAATTTGACTAAGGTTAAAGTCAAATTGAGCCCTTTTTGCTACATTTTTCAACACTGCCTCTTAGTAAGAAATATATTTTCCACCACCCCTATCCTGCACCCATTGAATTAAAATTTTCCTCTTGATAATTCCTTTGTTAAGATGTTGTCATCTTGCCCCTCAGCCGGAATGTATTGTAGAAACACAACTCTCCTTGACACACAATCCCACAAATGATGATACTATCCATCAATGTGCTTGGTCATGTCATCAAATACCAGATTCACATATAGCGAAATGCAACTCTGATTATCCCAATATATCATGTTGGATCCATTTCCGCACTGAATAGTCTAAGAAGTATTTTCCTCATCTAGATTGGTTCACATTTTTCTTGAATTGCAGCCATTTATTTAGCATCTGTCGAGCTAAGCATCACAGACCTTTGATTCCTACTATATTAGGAAATAGTTGTGAACACAAAACTAAAGATAGCACCTAACGTACTTTTCCTATTAGATGACAGTCCTACCCAATCTGAATAAATGAAGCCTTGTATCTTCAATCACTCCATTTGTATGTACCATAATCCATACTCAGTAGTGCCTCTGACATACCATAAGACATGATTTGCTTCCATCCAATGTAATTTGGTAGCCCTCACCATAACATGGCTAAGTTGTTTAACTACATAGCACATGTCTACTAATGTGTTCACAAGATACATTAGTGAACCCAAAAGCTACCTGTAAATCATAGCATCAACTTCCTCACCCAAAGAAGCCTACCCCTTCCTTCAATTTGTAGATATAAGTGTATCCACGGGCTTACGATTCCCCATATGAAATCTCTGAAGTATCTTGATTACATACATGCCTTGAGATACAATCAGTTCACCATAAACCTACCATACTTCCAGCCTGAGGAAGTAACGCATGAGATCCATGTCTTTTATCTCAAATTCCCTTGAAATATCCTCTTTGCAAGAGTGGATCAACTCCTCATCACTAGTCAATATTAAATATTTGACTTGCAAAAAAGAATAAGAAACTTACGATATACCACAATGTGATAGAAGTTTGCATATCCTTCACCTTTTGGTGAATCCAAATCCAATGAGATAACTGTTAATATGAGTGTGCCATGCTTGAGGCACATGTTTTAGGCCATACAATTCTCTCTTGAGTCTGCACACATGTGACCCTCAATCATATGTCTCGAATAATTTTGGCCATTTTGTGTAAATTTCCTCCTCAACAACACCATTGAGAAAGGAGGTATTCACATCCATCTGGTGGATTTTTGATGCCATGTACATAGCCTTCTAGAATGGATATAATTAAAGAATATCTTTCAAAAGATGCAAAATTTTCCTCATAGTCCACTCCCTTTATCTGAAAAAGTCCTTTAGCCACAAATGTGGCCTTTTATTTCTTTATACTCCCATCTGCTGCATGATTCACTTTGTAGATCCATCTCGAACGAACCATTGATTTCCATTTTGGCATCAACACCACGTCCCACAATTTTTTTCATGATGGATTCATATTCTTCCACCATGGAAATAACCCAAACTAGTTGAGAAACTGCTTCCTCAAATAAGGAAAGCTCTATCTCAATTAGCTATATCATGAGAGCCATGTGTCCAATGTACCTATCAGGTGATCTCCTTTTCCTTCGCTATTATGTGGGGGCTCCCACATTCTCCTGTGCATCCTACAAGAATCTATCAACTTCTCGTGTGCTCTTTCTCCCCTCTCTGGAAGATTTTGATTGAGTGGGTTCATCCACTCTGCCTCTTGCTCCTGAGCATGTGGCTGCTCCCCAACTTCATGAAGCTCATCCTGAGGTTCCTCCTTTGGATAAATAATATCATGCTCTGGTGGGATACTCAGTTCTCATTCTATAGAGCACAACATAGCCTTGTTCTCATCAGACTTGACATCTCTCCTTACAATTATCATCCTCATTGAAGGGAAATACACCTCATAATTGTTTGGAGCTTTGGTGTATCCTACAAAAAACTCCCAACTTTGTTGTAGGCTCAATTTTATTCCATGAATCCTTGGAGACATGGAAATAAATTGAAGCACCAAAATTTTTGAAATGAGACACATCAATCTTTCTCACTGGGAAGGCTTCCTGCAGTGTGACCATACCAAGTATCCTATGAGAACTATGGTTTTGCAAGTAGACTATGATGTTGCATTCTTCTACCAATAAATGTAGTGGCATCCCTTGATCGTGCAACATGGTCCTTGTTTCTCCCACTATTCTCATGTTCTTCCTCTCAACTACTTGATTCTGTTGTGGGTTATGGGGTTCTATCAATTATTTTCAAATACTTTCATTGTCACTCCCTAGATCTTTCACCTTCTTCCCAGTCTCCTTCCCAACTAATTATTTGAACTCAACAAATTTTGAGAAAAAATCATGCTTCTATTGCGTGAAGAATATCTAGAATTTTGTTGAGAAATCATTAATAAAAATAACAGAGTACTCATGTCTTGTTGTGGAGGTTGTAGAAAAGGGTCCACAAACATCAGAGTGGACTCTCTCAAATATTGCATTTACTCTTCTCTTTCGGTCATGGAATGTGGATTTGACATATTTCCCTAGTCCGCAACCCTTGCAGATATCCTGATCATCAAGGGAGCCTCTAGGGGGCCCGATGGTAATTTGTTACATGATTTTTAAGGTATCATGGTGTACATGACACAATTTTTTGTGCCAGAGTTCCACAAAATTGTAACTCTGCACTTTTTCAACCTCACTGCTCAAATTTAGTGCAATGTACCACCTAATGTTTGTATAGGTTCATCACTGAACCTCAATCTTCTTCACTTGCCTAGTAGCTATGTGTCTCAGAAAGTCTTTGCCTTTAATAAAAATAACATCATAGCCACGATGCTCCAATATTGTTATAGAGATTAGGTTCCTTTTCAGCCCAGGTACAAACATAAAATCTTTGAGGCGAAGAGGAGAGGCTTTCTCCCTCTCAAAGATGATGATACCAATTCCTGTAGCACTATACCTCCCATCATCCCCCATTTCGATATGCATCTAGGTATCCTTCTCCTCTAGGGTACTAAAAACTCCTCAAACCCTTGCATATGGAACGAGGCACCATAATAAAGGTACCACACACTACCTGTAATAGTGTTCAGGATGTGTGCTATTAGGCTGAAGTATAATTCAAATTGTGAAGCCAATGCTTCACTTGCTACTCTTCCTGAAGGCATCTTAGTAGACTTCTTGTGTAGACATTTTGTTGCATTGTGCAAAAACTCATGGTAATGGAAGCATATTATCTTTCTAATGTATTTCTTCTTGCAATTATTTTGGCTTGATTCAAACCCTTCCTTCTCCTTTCCAAGCAATATAAATTTCTCTTTATCCTCAACTTTGGATGCTGTTTAATCCCAGTTACTTCTCCTGAACTCTTCTTGTACAAAATCAGACCATAACCTTTTCCAATTATGTAACTTTTTCTTCCAATTCAGAGATTCTTGATAGTTTTATGGATATTTTGGAATCCCTAGAAGATCTAGGCTCACTAGGTCATCATTTGTAACATTCACACCAACCCCTGCAACCTCATCCCAAACTTGTGTAAATTTGGAAAGATACTGCAGAATAGTGTCATTCTTCTGCATCTTAATGTTTTTAGTTTTGTCTCTTAGGGCCAATTTTCTATGGCCACTATTATTTTTGAATATCATAGTCAATTCCTTCCTCATAGAAAATGGTGTCTCTTTACCATGGAGATTTGAGACCACAAAGTCTCGCACACCTTCAAGAAGAATTATGTCGGTCTTTGCAACATCCTTCTTCCATTGGGGTGATTACTGTGCATATGACTGTGGAGGTTTTGCAATGTCAGTTTTAACATATTCTAACACACCATTGTGATTGAGCACTACTTCCATTCAATCATTTTAGGCTATGAAATTTGAGCTACCCTCTAGGGATACTCCAACCTTAGTCTGTTGAATGGCATCCTCTCAATCTTGAAGAGAAATTAGTTTTTCTCGGTTTGTTCCCCTAGAAATCTATGTGTGCTTGTGGTTTTTCTTATTTTATGTCTATGCATATTCTAAATTGTGATTTTCATTCTACATATTGGTAGAGTAGAATTGTGTCTCTTTTTTTCAATTTGAAATCTTGAGGAGTTGCAATGTGTATCAATTTTATACACCCCTTTCCACTAACATCATGGGAACACCTCCACTCCCACCCCAAGGGATCTTCTTATGTCGTTGATTCCATCCACACATTTTAGTTAGTGATCTGATGTTCTCCACCCCCTTCGAATTCTCCTCCTAAGAATTCGTATGAATCCTCAATCTGATGCTCACATCACTACCATTCATCGAACATATTTGTCTAAGACTGATTGAGGAAATAAAGGAAGATTGTGATCATAAGGTAGCGCTAGTTGCATCAAGATGACCAAAATATGTGAGAACAAAGAAGTAAGCAATGGGGCTATCTCGGTTAGAGTGGTATCAAAGTGTATTTACACTTTTACGAATTGAGAGAAAAGGAAGTGATCATGATAAAAATATATTAGAAGCCAGCGAGAGGGACTGAAGTAACTATTCTTGAAGAAGAAATTCACAGAAAAGAAAAAAAAAAAAAAGAGAAAGGATGAGGATATTTTAATGGCAAAGACAATAGTGCAGGAACGATTCCAGGTAAGGGACAAGGAGAAGAATGTCTCTGAGACAAGACACCAATAGATTGGTAAGGAGAAGATGCATATGTAGAGACTTTAGATATAAGATACCGGTTTTATTTTGTTTTTATATTGACAATTGAGATAGGTTGTTACTTCTACAAAAATAGATATTGGATAAGTAAAACAAAATAGAGAGGATATGTTGCAAAAAGGCCTAAAGGGAATTCTAACCAAGAAGTAGAGTTAGGAGGATTGTTGAAGTAGGGAATGCAAAAAATTCAAATGTTAATCTAAGACTTGGTAGGCCAATTGATATTATATTTTCATCTTGATTTAGATAAAGAAATTTTTGGTTTTTGGTAGCAGTAGAATAAAGCAGAGTTTGGCAAAGAACCGTTACAATAGATAATGTTTTACAAATAAGTTTTGAAAGAGAAGAGGACTAACTGATTCCTCAAGAGAAGTGAAGAGAATAAGAATAGTTTTTAGGAGAGGTGAGCAGATTGCAATAACCAAAAGAGAAAAGGAAGTTCCAGAGGAGAGAAACTGTGATAGAAAAAGGCCAAGCACATAGAAGAGAATATTGGTGAGCTTTCATGTGGAGGCTTGTTTTTCAATCACAGTGAGCATGGAGAAGCTCATACAGGAGAGGGAAATGATCATTGACAATCGTGAAAAGGGTTTGAGTGAAAGCCATAAGAGAATTGAGGAAAATTCCAAAGTATATGGAGTTGACATAGGAAATAAGAGTGAAGAGGAAATTGATTGGGAGATGGATGATATAAAGGAATGAATTAGTGTGGTAAGTATGCTACTTTAAAAGATGGAGAATTAATACTAGAAATACAAATGAGATCTATAGAAAAAGGTCAAGTGGTTTGTTAAACAATTGTATATCAGGAAGTTAAAAGAAACCGAGACACATGTTGAGTGGTAAGTTGAAATATGACAAGCTCAAAGCAATTGAGTACAAGGAAGAGAGAGTTCACTATTGTGAACCAAAGCCATTAGCATTCCTTGGAGAAGAGGATGAGGAAGAAATTGAGAAGATACTAATTGAGAGTCTCATGGGCTATGACAAAATTTTAGACCACCTTGGAGATATGAGAGCAAAGATCTCAAACGAGGCTAGGAAGCCTTACAAATTTAAAACCGATATTTTGTGTATGGTTGCTGGTCAAAAGAATGATGAAGGTGGAAAATCACCTACAATGATCATGATGATAGATGGAAATGAAAGAAATATTTTGCAAAACATGGAAGGGGGACAAAATTTAATAAATCTTGAAATGGAATATTAGACAACAATTTATCAAAGAGGGAATCAAGTAGAGATCCATGCACAATAAACATAATTAAGAATGGAGATACTAGAAGAGGCTAGGAGGCCTCATTTTTTAAAATTAATAATCTATATATGAGTGTAAGTTTTGTAGGACATGAAGTTGGACTATCGGAAGAAGAAAAGGAAGTATTTACCCAAGGAGCCCAAGAGAAAAGGAATTCAACAATTGATGGACAATCCTTAAATATTTTCTTAAGGAAGGAAGAAAGTGAAAAAATGATTTTTCAGAAGCAGAGGAACGAAGAAATAAGATTGTCTCATGAGAGGAGTCAAAAGGATTCATGGAAACAATTGATAAAAGAAACCATGGAATTAAATGGGGAAAAAGTGTCTTGTGAAGGTAACTTTGTGGAAGGTGGAGGATAACTATTGAGAGCTCTTATAAAAGGATGTGAATATGAGGAGGAAAACCTCATAAAGGAGAAGGGATAACATAAATATATTATGTTTCTACGATATGAAGAGGAATTGCAATTTATAGAGGGTTGGTGAGTCATCCCAGTATTGAAGAAGATTACACACAGAATGAATAGAAGGAGTACGAAGAGACTAAGATTCTTAAGCATCTGAATATTTTGATAAATTTATGATGTAAAAACTGGTCGGATTAAAGTTAAGTGTGTATATAGAAGGCAACAAGTAGAAGGAGATGAAAGGTGGGAAGATGATGCAAGTTTGTGTCATGAAAGTGAAATCTCATTTTAATTTCAGCATTAGGATATAAAGCATGAACCTGTTCTAACTAGTAGGTTGTAAAGCAAGAGGTTGCACATAGTATAGTTGACAATAATGGAGGGGAGAAAACAACCAACCCCTTCGCTGAAGGTAAATTACAACAGACTAATTGCTATAATAACTTCATCTCATGTGCAAAGGAAGGAAGCATATCTTCCATACAGAAGCCATATGGAAGGCCATGAAGTTTCTTAAACATATTTGAAGAGATGTTTGATAAGGTAGCCATTTAAGTAATGGAATTTTTCGATGTAATACTACCAAAGAATGGTGCCAACAATTTAGTTCAATGGAGAAATAACATGGATGATGAGATTGAGAAGTTAAGGATGCTAATGAAGATGATACTTTGAAAATGGGTATGATGAAGACAAGGAAACAATCACTTGTAGAGTATGTTTAACTCCAAGAAACCACATTAGTGAAATAGGTGGAAGGAAACAAAAAAATAGAATATGGGACCCTCGATGGATGAAGAAAACAATACAACAACAATGTAGTCAAACTATTGGACAAGAAAAACGTAAAGTCTTGGTTCCTCGAAGACTTCAACAACTTCATGACTTATGACGAGGAGGTCATAAAATTTCCTTGGAAGACTGATGCAAGAGGTCTATCATTGTTCCTAGACCCGAGGTGTAACGCCTGCAATTATGGACCAGGCACGCGCACCTCCGCGTTGGCAAAAATTGGCTAAGCTAGAAAGTGCAATGGCGACCAAGGCGCGACATGGTTATGAGAGTGCTTGGGCAACCATCGTTTATATGGCTGTTAGGCGTGCGAAATGATGGCTGAGCCGAATCATGGGAGGGACGTTTACTCCATCGGTTGAGGGCGTCGGCTGGGCATTGTAGTAGGTCGGCCGTGGGCAAGGTCGCCACCATGGAGCGTATAAACACATGGAGCTGTGTTTCATTTTGGACATCGAACGAACTCACATAGTCTCATCACATAAGGGAGAGGTGCGAGGGTGCACTTAACCGTAGCGCATAGCAAGTGTTGGGGATGCACCCAGCGGTCGGGCGAGGCAACATGAGCATCGTGCAGCGCGGGTGAAGGCACGGGTGAACCGCCCGCCGAGTAGAGGTACATGGGGTGAGGGCACGGGTGGTTTGAGGTTCGTGTGGGTGTGCACGGACGCGCCCGCCCATTCGGGCAAAGATTATATTGGGTTGTTGGTGGAGTGTTGAGGTGCAACCGCCATACACTCTTGCACGGGCGGGCACCCATCCTCGTTTTTAAATGCCGGTGGAGCGACGCTCCTAGCCATTGTAATAATTTCTCATACATAATAAAAGAAGTTCTTATCTTGCATATTGTTGGTGTTTCTATTGTTGTTTATCATGTTGTTATGATGGTTTCTACACATTATAATATAATTGATGGTTTTTATACATGAATGAAGGTGTAGTTCGTAAAGTAACATAATTACGAAAAGTGTTGGTTACTTAGGCGGTGCCGCACCCAACCAATTAAAGGAAAAAATAATTGGGGGCATGACAGGTGGTATCAGAGTAGGTTCACAGGTGGTGAAGCCGTTAATGAATGATGAATGAAGTGAACAGATATGTATGCAAGGACAGGTTATGGAGAAATCATGGATGAACAGTCTGGGTTTCGTGGACTTGATGGTCCGTAGGAAGATCATTCAAGCTCTTTTGGACACAGGGGCCACTCATAACTTTATGATGACACAGTTAGCAAGAGAGGTCAGACTAATGATCCTCCCATCGAACATGGAGGTCAAGGTAGTGAACTCTAGAGCTAAGGTGACGGGTTTGGCACATGAAGTGCCGGTGCAGATAAAAGACTGGACGGGTCAGTTGGACTTCACGGTGATGGAGATGAACGTCTTTGATATGATACTTGGACAAGATTTCTTGAAGGGCAACAGGGCTATTGTTGTCCCCTTCTATGATGAGGTGGTGTTGGTTGGACAGACACAAACTTGGACTTTGCCCACTCACAGGCAAAGGACGGAATTCAAGGTGCAGCATGTTTCTGCACTGAGTTTGGAGAAGGCTATGAAGGAGTCAAATATGGAGACATATGCGGTGATGTTCAAGGGAGTTAAAGGTGATGAAGTGGGGACGTCTGTTCCAGCTGAGATTTCTGATGTGCTGGCCGAGTATGTGGATTTGATGCCTGATGAGCTACCGAAGAAGCTTCCACCAAGGCGTTCAGTGGACCATAGCATTGAGCTTGAACCAGGGAAGAAACCCTCGGCAAGAGCACCTTATCGCTTATCAGGGCCTGAGTTGGAGGAATTGAAATGACAGCTAAAGGAGTTAGCTGATGTAGGTTTCATTAGACCTTCAAGGTCCCCTTATGGAGCTCCGGTATTATTCTAGTGAAAGAAGGATTCCAATGAGCTACGGATGTGCTGTGACTACCGTGCATTGAACAAGCAGATGGTGAGAAACAGGTATCCTTTGCCATTGGTTGCTGATTGCTTTGACAAGCTTGCAAAAGCCCGAGTGTTTTCCAAGCTGGACTTGAGGCATGGGTACTATCAGGTGCGAATTGATGAAGGAGACGAGAAGAAGACCATGATCATAAGAAGGTATGGTAGCTTTGAGTTCCTTGTTATGCCATTCGGGTTATGCAACGCTCCTGCTACATTTTGCACTTTGATGAATGATGTTCTACGACCATACTCGGAATCGTTCGTAGTAATGTACTTGGACGATATAGTGGTGTACAGTGACAACATGAAGGATGATAAGAAGCACTTGGCAATGGTGTTCGAGGCACTGAGGGAGAATCAGTTGTTCTTGAAGAAGTCTAAGTGTGTGTTCGCTCAGACCGAGATTCTGTTCCTTGGGCATATTGTTGGTCAAGGGTACATACGGATGGAGCCGAGCAGAGTGAAAGTGATTGAGGACTGGGTTGAACCGAATAATGTCCATGAGATGAGGGTGTTCTTGGGCATGACCAACTACCAACGGAAGTTTGTAGAAGGTTACTCCAAGGTGACATCGGCACTGACAGACCTATTGAAGAAAGACAAGAGGTGGTGTTGCACTGATAAATTTCAAAATGCATTTGATGACTTGAAGAGAAGGATGGTTATAGTGCCGATACTAAAGTTGCCTGACTTCGGGAGACTGTTTGAGGTACACACTGATGCTTCAAATTTTTCCATAGGAAGGGTTCTTATGCAGGATGGGCATCCAGTGGCATATGAGAGTCGGAAGTTGCAGGATAGAGAACGGAGGTATCCGGTTCATGAGAAGGAGATGAGTGCAATCATCTATTGTCTTCATGTGTTGAGGCATTACCTGATTCGGAATTCGTTTGTTGTCAAGACTGACAAAGTTGCAGCAAGTTATTTTACATCACAACCGAAGCTTTCTGCAAAGCAAGCTCGTTGGCAGGACTTCTTGGCAGAGTTCGACATGTCTATTGAGTATAGACCGGGTAGACACAATGCGCTAGCATATGCCCTTAGTAGGAAGGGACAACTTGCAACATTGGAGGGTGAAGACAGGGCGGCAAGGAGTAGAAGTTGGGTCCAGATGTCAGAAGAGATGCAAAACAAACTGAAGGAAAGTGTTGAAACCGATACTTTGGCGCATAATATAGTGAAGCAGATAAAGGAAGGGAAGACACGAAAGTTCTTTCTATGGGACGGTTACTTGTTCTTTGGAAACCGACTCTATGTTCCAAAGACATCTGGTCTCAAGAGGCACCTTTTGAAGGAGTGCCACGATTCTCCGTGGGCTGGCCACCCAAGGTAGTGTTGTTCTTTGGCATTGTTGGAGAGGGGGTTCTTTTTGGAGAAGATGCAGGAGGATGTGGAGGACTATGTACATACGTGCATCATTTGTCAACAAGACAAATCGGATACTCAGAGGCACGGAGGACCATTGCAGCCTTTACCAATTCTTGAGAGGCCATGGATGAGTGTCTTGATGGACTTCATCACTCAGTTACCACAGGTGCAGGGGTATAATGGGATCATGGTTGTGGTTGATCGTTTTTCCAAGTATTGTTTCTTTGTTCCGACAAAGATACCTTGTGCAGCCGAGCAGACTGCGGAGTTGTTCTTTAAGAACATAGTGAAGTATTGGGGGATGCCGTTGAGCATTGTGTCAGATAGAGATCCGCGTTTTACAGGGAGATTTTGGACCACATTGTTCAAGTTAGTTGGGACAGAGTTGTTGAGGAGTTTGAGCTACCATCCGCAGACAGATGGCAGACCGAGAGGATCAACACATTACTGGAGGACTACTTGAGACATTATGTGACAGTTGATCATAAGAATTGGCCTGAACTCTTGGATATTGCTCAGTTTAGCTACTATATTCAAAAGAGTTCTGCGACAGGGTACAGTCCATTTGAGTTGGTGAATGGACAGATGCCGGTTGCACTGTACACCGTTGTGACGGGAGGTTTTTTGAGGAGTCCTCATGCGAAGAGGTTCATGAAGACTTGGGAGGAGACCTTGGAGTTGGCATGGTTGCACTTGCACGATGCTACAAGGAGGATGAAGAAGTATACTGATAGGGGAAGACGGTATGTACACTTCAGTGTGGGAGATATGGTGTTTCTCAAGATTACCAAGGAGCAGTTTCAGCCAGTCAAGGGGACGACCGCCAAACTGACATGGAAGTATGAGGGACCATTTTAAGTGAAGAAGCGAGTGGGGGAGGTTGCTTACAAGCTGGAGCTTCCACACCATATGCACATGAAGCATCCAGTTTTTCACATTAGTCAGTTGAAGAGATGCAGGCTTGATTCAAACCATCCAGAGAAAGCTGAACTGTTGAGAGGACCAGTTGGGATAGTGGACAAACAAGACTTGGAGTTGGAGAAGATTTTGAGCTTCAGGACTACAGGGATTGGTTGCCACCAGAAACGGGAGTACCTTGTCAGATGGAAGGAAGCACCGGGAAAGGAGAGTTAGGAATCAAAGGACTCACTTTGGAGATGGAAGAGGAAGATTGCGAGGTATGAATGGAGGATACTGAGGTAGTCGGGATTGTCGAGGGCGACAATGATTTCCAGTGGGGAAGGATGTAACGCCTGCAATTATGGACCGGGTGTGCGCACCTCCGCGTTGGCAAAAATCGACTAAGGAAAAAAGTGCGACGGCGACCAAGGCGCGACATGGTTATGAGAGCGCCTGGGCGACCATCGTTTATATGGAAGCTAGGCGTGCGAAACGATGGGTGAGCCGACTCATGGGAGGGACGTTTACTCCATCGGTTGAGGGCGTCGGCTGGGCGTTGTGGTAGGTCGATCGTGGGCAAGGTCGCCACCATGGAGCGTATAAACACATGGAGTTGTGTTTCATTTTGGACATCGAACGAACTCACATAGTCTCATCGCATAAGGGAGAGGTGCAAGGGCACACTTAACCGCAGCGCATAGCAAGTGTTGGAGATGCGCCACCAGTCGGGCGAGGCGATACGAGCATCGTGCAGCGTGGGTGAACCGCCCGCCGGGTAGAGGTACACAGGGCGAGGGCGCGGGTGGATCACCCGACCCACGGGTGAACGCACACGGTGAGGGCGCGGTGAACTGCCGTTCAATACATGGTTTGAGGTTCGTGTGGGTGTGCACGGGCGCGCCCACCCATTCAGGCAAAGATTGTATTGGGTTGTTGGTAGAGTGTTGAGGTGCGACCACCGTGCGCTCTTGCGTAGGCGGGCGCCCAACCTCGTTTGTAAACGTCGGTGGAGCGACGCTCCCGGCCATTGTAATAATTTCTCATACATAATGAAAGAAGTTATTCTCTTGCATATTGTTGGTGTTTCTATTGTCGTTTATCATGTTGTTATGATGATTTCCGCAAATTATAATATAATTGATGGTTTTTATACATGAATGAAGGCGTAGTTCGTAAAGTAACATAATTATGAAAAATGTTGGTTACTTAGGTGGTGCCGCACTCGGCCAATTAAAGAAAAAAAGAATTGGGGGCGTGACATGAGAGGTCATGAATCTTTCAAAAAGGAAGAAGATTCTTTCGAGAAACATATGTATGAAATTTATGAATAGGGGATTTTTGATGTAAAGACATGTGTCCTAGTTCTAGAAATAATCTATTGTTAGGGAATTTTGGTGAGATAGTACTCTTGTTCATCTTTCATATTTCATCTTTCATCGTTTCTTGCAACGGTAAAGTCATGGAGACTCACGGGTTTCATTGGGTAATAAATTTGCTGTATCCCAACATCCATCAGCAGCGCATATCGCGCAACACAAACCATTTAAACGATCCCAACATTTATAATGCGGCATTTGCATCATCCCCACCACCCAAAGCAGCCAATCCGGCATTATACATTTGAGCAGTATATTCGCGTTGTGGGAGCAGGCTGTCCAAAGAACATCATAGAAGAGAAAATTGTATGGTTTAATGGCGGGCCACATGCACCTTGTAGAGTCCCGTCGTTTTCAGAACTACCGGGTGCGTAAAACAGAGTATAAGATTGTTATTTTTAAACAAAAGTAAATAATAACGGTTAGCAATTTTTCATAACACAGAGGACCCGACAACTGTGAACCCACGCAATAAACCCAGAGCTCCAGTCCAACATTCCTAGAAACATGTTTATATAAAATCAATAATAATATTTTTGACTCTCGAATGATAGGGACGCTCGCAGTTCTAGGTCACATGATCAATCCGAAAAGGAGCTCTGGCTACTGGTTGTGCATGACAGATATTTTGTTAAAAAAACTGCATCTGCGTATCCATGCGTCGTATACATATCACTTCAACATTATCCCCGTATTTACTTTTATTCGGTGGTTCCCAACACAGTCGCCAGCACAAGATAATCGTGAATAATAAGTTAATGGAATATTTGTTATCTTTGTCGGCTTCTAAACAATAAATCATCGCCCACTAAACTGTGTGAGATTCTGTTGGTATGGGATAAAATCTTATTTACACGTAACCTTACGTAATTTAATAATAAACTGATACAGATTTATAAATAAGCAGTTGTTGTGTTAGTTTTATTCACATTAACTTTAATGAAATAATAATACAATGCTTTAATTGAATTGAATTTAAACAATCATGACATCGAGCGTTAACCTCTCTATGTAAATTCTATCTTCTAAATATATTGCTTTACCACATCTATATCTATATTCAAATTGCTGAACAAACATTCATTTTGATAGATGCTTTTGATGGTAAGAATCCGTGGACAAATTTACAAATAATGGTAAAACTACAAATTTAATTGATTTATTTATGGGATATTATTTATTTATTATTAAAAAATATATTTTTGTTTGAAATCCGGTTATTATTTATTTTTATTACTATTTAAAGTTAACAATCTTTTCAAGTATTTTATAATTTTGCTTTGTTTTTTGGGAAAATATTATATATCATAAGTTTTCTAATAGTTTGGAAAGTTTTGATAGAAATACTTCTTATTTTATTAATGCTTAATGTATTTTATCTTTTTTTTTATGAACTATAGTATTACTGGCTATAACCATAATAATATTTAAAGTAAGAAAGCTAATTCTTTGTTATATCTCCATAGATTTCACATTTCATCCATCTATTTTCTTGAGGGAATAGCATATTACATTACTTCTAATATTATTAATGTAAAGAAAGTCATATCTTAATAGTGCTGAGAGTACTTCCCACTTACACACTTTTGTTAAAGGGAAGATCGCAGGATATTAAATACTAACCAATGAAAATAGAATCTAAAGCATGTTGTTAACACACTAATGTATTACAAATTTTCCACCCTTTTTCCAATTGTTTTAAAACTATGTTGTAATTATAAAATTGTATGTCTATAAAAAAAAATCCCATAAGTAACTTAATTTATATATATTTAATAGAAAGGATTAAATTATTAATTTCGAAATACAAAATTGTAATATAAATTATTAATTATTTTTTATACAAAATAATTATTTAAATATATTTAATAATTATAAAGTTAAAAGTAATACACATTATACTGTTTTTTTTTTTATTATCAAAGAGAGTGTTTTTTTCGTTGAAACTACGACTATTTTTAATGATGATATAACTTGTAAAATATGAGGTTTCACTTTGTGATTTTCATTATATTAATAAATAATTGTTGATGGCTGGCATTTGGATTAATGTGGAAGATTAATTTTTCATGGAGCATTGTCTATTCAGCAGATTTGATCACTTTGTTGAAATAATTGATATTGGAATTCATACTTCTCCTTGGTTGGATCATGAATCATTCTTGTTTCTTGGTGATCATCTGACATGTGCCTTGATTAGCCTTTATTTGTGCATTTGATGGATGCAAAACATACTATCTCATTAAGGTGGTTTGACATATATTCTTATCATGGATGTGGATAATTATTAGAGCTCCCAAGGAGTTAGATGATGATCGATAGGATATATATGTTTCATTATTTTTAAAGTTTCTCATTGAAATTTGCATGATTATGTGGTATTATTTGTTGGAGTGGGGTGTTCTACATGTTTCTTAAATAATAGATATGTGATGGGGATACACTTGATCGTTGGATGAGTTACCTTTTTTATGTCCCTAATTATTATGATATTTGTGTAGAGTCATAAGTCATGGTCCATTTGTAGATTTTTTCAAGGTAACTTAAATTTATAATATCACATTTGTTAGAATCTAAAATTTTCCTAAGGTTAAATGGTTATTTCCATCTAATAATTTTTTGGTTGCGGTGCACATTAATTTGGACCATATATCTTGTTGCTACCATGGAGGGCTATTGTGAGGGAGAACATATTTTATTTACATGTACAATTTTTTTTTTAAATTGGTCTTCTTGTTGGTGGACATGTTCATGGTGATTTAATTTATTGGTTACTATTAGGAGGAAGACTATGGTTATATTTGAGAATTAACTTATGTGCATTACTGTTGAGGTTGATTTAACTATTCAATGCTTAAATTAATCTAATTTTTTTTAAGATTAATTTAATGAGAATCGTAAATATGTGCTTCTTTGCTATAGTACTTGGGGTGGAAATTTTGGAATTTTCTAATGATGCAATTCTCTTATTAGCCATATTTTTTAAGACATCCAATGTATTATTTTTTCCTTAGATAGATTGAAACACTTCTCTAGTTTGCACTCCGTTAGGTAGGTTTCACACTTTTATGACATGACATATGGAGGAGTATTTTATTTATGAGTTCTAATCATGATGACACATTCTCCTAGTAACACATCATGTGTAGAATATTTTATGATATACTGAGTAACTACATGTATTCTTCTAATAACTACATGTCAGATTCTTCAAGAGTGCATGCATATGAATACATTTCTTGCTATTATTAGATATGATCATACATAACACACATGGTGAGTCTATGACTCTTGGGTAATTGATGTAGATACGTGCCACATGTGTGCACACTTGGGAAGGTGTTGGGTCCCTATAATACTACTGATTACCCCATTACTATTGTAGTTGTACCCCTTATTAATATTGTTGTGCCCCTATTGCCCCCATATTGTTATTAGTGTGCCCCATAGAATCCCTCTATTGTTATTTTTGTTGCTTTATATTATTATTGGTAGGTCGGCTGGGTTATATTGTGACTCCTTATACTCCTATATATAGAAAGGAGGTTTTGTCATTTGTATCATCCAAGAATTGTTCATTTATGTAATGTAAAGGAGGTTTCTCCCTCGAAGAGGCTGCTGAATTCTAAGGCGTTGATCTATCTTTTCTATCTTTTCTTGAGCTGGTTTCATAACATTTGGTATCAGAGCTTTGGATTCTAGGGTTTCGCTGCTCCAAAAAAGTCATCGTGGCATTTTCGCTATAACTTTTTTTTCTGTGACGTTTCAGAAGTCGCAAAAAAAACCCATTTGAGAAGACATCGCGCTAAATCTTCAATCGAACTTCAGAGGCTTTTTTCCGCTATATTTGTGGAGATATGATTTGAGGAAGTCGGTCTTTTGCAAAACTCCCTGAATACATTCCAAACAGTGTGACCTGGGAAAATCGTCATAACTTTTTCTCTGAGCATTTGGATTTGAAAATTTCATAAGAAGTTACTAGAAACAGGACTTAATTTAGTTTTCTTGAATATATTGTTTAGAGCCAAAAGACGAAACGCGGACTCGTGGGCACATCGTAAAAAGTTCGCCCTACTGAACTAGTCCATAATCAGGTCACTGTGGGAGATTTCGCATAACTCTTCCTTGGAGAATCCAATTTGGATTAGACTAGTGGCATTGGAAAGACGACACAGAGGGCTACTGCAGGTCACAATTTCAGAACTGGATGATTTGAATTTACAGAGATACATCAGAGACAATATCGAGCTCCTACAAAGTGAAAAAAGGTGTGTTGATTCTTTTAAATTTTTCCTTAAGATTGGTTTGAAATTTATTTTCAAAGGGAATAGTAGAGCATTATTATCGGTAACTAATTCCTGGAGGAAAGAAAATGCAAACACCTAGTAAGGAACCTGAAAGCTCTAGCATGACTCATGAAGAAGAGGAAGAAATGCTACATGATATATCAAAATTATAAGAATAAGTGCAACAAGTGTCACTTGCACAAAAAGCAACAGAATCTAAGATGGATGGCTTAAGGAAAGATGTAGTAGCTAAGATGGATGGTTTAAAGAAAGGTGTAGAAGCTAAGATAGATTATTTAAAGAAGGGCGTAGAAGCTAAGATGAATGGAATGGAAGCTAAGATGAATGGCATGGATGCTAAGATGAATGGAATGGACGCTAAGATGAATGGCATGGACGCTAAAACTGATGGCATGGATGATAAGATGGAAGAATTGACAATAAATATGAATAAGTTGCTACAAGGAATGGTCACT
>APFE031508249.1:0-24840 GCA_000404065.3 Pinus taeda | reverse complement strand
CACAAGCCCATCACTAAGGAGGATTTTCTTCAAACTATATCTCAGCAAAGGGAGGTTGAGATATTGCAGCCTTCAGCTATAGTATCTCTACCTTAGTTCATTTCATTTCCATTTTATCACTTCAAAAAAAAAAAAATAGAAAACATAATAATAATAATAATAATAATAATAATGGTTTAGATGTGAAAACCAGATTTTGGCACGCTCTAACCCAGAATTCTTACTTGAAAACCAATTCTTTGGCTGGTAAGAATTCCTTGTTCTTTTCGTTTCCTATTGATTTATTGCTTCACTAATGACTTGAGGACAAGTAAAAACTTCAGTGGGGGAGAAGCATCAACATTTTTGCATTTTTGTTTTCTTATCTCATCTCCTCACTGCAAATTTTCAAAGAGTTTATCTCTTCATTGTAAATTCTCAAGAATTTTGTTTCAGCACTTCAGTATTTCAATAAAGAAGTTGTTTGTGTCTTTTTTTTAATCAGAGGGACCTGTTTGTAGCACTATGTAGTGGGACCTGTTCAGAAGACCATGACACCAGCACCAACAATAGAGGGACCTGTTTAACAAACATAAAGGGACCTGTTAGAGACTGCTATCCACTTCAGCAAAAGCTTCAACAAAGTTCAGCAAAGATCCAAAGGTTGCTTGTCACCAAGCCTCCAGCAAACATCAAAGATCAAAGAAGCTACACACATATAATCTTTTCCAGATTTCGAAGAGGCTGTGCAAACATTATCCAGATCTTAGAGGGACTTGTTGCATCTAAATTTATCTCAGAGGGACTTGTTATGGAAAACAAAGATTCATCACATCTGAACAAGAAATCCTATCTATGCATGCCAGCTCAACTCTTGATCAATCAATAAAAGTGTAAAGTGTTGTTATCATTTCTATTTTTAACATTTAAATTCTTAGATTGCTTTAGTGTTAAATGTAATGACTGTAATTACTATAATCAATTTAAAAAAAATTAAAAATTAAAAACAAAAAATTCCCCACATATCCACCACTCTCATCATATTTTTAATCCCTACCATGTTTCAAACGCTCTAAGCCTATCCCCATATTTTCCTACGCTTTCTAATCTACTACCCCACCACCCTCCCAGCCTTGCTATTCACTCCCTATCAGCCATAGAAACTTCTCTTGGTCCAACATCTCCTTAGTTGACCAAGAACTAATAAACAAAGGACAGGTGGTGAACTCTCGGGAAGCCAAATGTTATACGGTTTCATGCATTGATTTGAATCGAGCAACTTATGACATGATCGCTTGACCAAGTCGACTCATGCAAAGCGATTATCCATTATTTACAGCTCCAGTACTTCATACATGCTCGTGGCATTCTCATGATGGTATTCACACAATCTAGTATAGCTACTCCCCTGTCATTAAACTATGAGTATGCTCTGTTTTCATTGCATTGAATTGGGTCGAGTCGGTTGTTAAATCCTATTTCATTCTCAGTTGTAGAAGTGTTTTCCATATTAAAAATTCAGTGTAGTGATTTTCAAAGAAGAACGGAAGCCGAGAATGCCAAGTGCTACGAGAGAAAAGCACAGTGTTTGGGCTTACAAAATTTTGAGAGCAAAGCACAGTTTTTGGGCTTACAAAAATTCCATCTCTGCCACAATTTAAGGCCAGCCATCTGGTCACTACTCAAGCCACTGAAGGAGCTGATTGTGAAGAACAGAGGACGCCACCAGGTCAGTGTGTGGAGCGAAAAGCAAAGGTAACAAACTAAAACACCTTTGTTCAATTAATAAGCATAAACGAAGAGGGTTAGAGCAAGAATTTTCTGTAAAATGACTAATAGAGTAGAACCAAACACATTTGATAGCTCTCAGTACCACGATGACTGCATTGAAATTTTAAGAGAGAAACAGTGGCTACTCTTCTTGGAAAAGTTTAATGGAAGCAACGAGGAAGTGACTAAACAATTTGCCTTTACATTCAATGGGGAGAAGGCACTGATAGGTAATTTCTCATTTAGAGTCTCGGAAGAAACTATAGTACAGTCCTTAGGGATCAACCCAGAAGGAGAGAAGTACTTCAAGACTAAATAGTTTAAAGAGAAGTCATGGACCCAGTTCATGTCCAGGTCGAGGGTTTCATCAGTTAATTGGAAGAAGGGAGTCCCAAGGAGCTGGTTGATACATCCATGGGACGAGATGGTGTATATCATCCAAAATTTTGTTACATGCGAGGGTCGATATAGTATAGTTTATTTGTACCATATTAAACTCTTGCTACATTTAAAGGGGCAGTGCACTATGAGTTTACCATATTTCCTCTTGCAAAGCTTGACCAAGATGTCGAAGACCACTCAAAAGAAGAAATGTAATGAGGACAAGAGTCTCTATCATTTTGGGTTAATTAAGATTCTCGTTGAATTTGAACTACAGAGGAGGGGCAAGACATGGAAGGAGTTCCTAGTTGCCAATCAAATCAAGGATAGCGAAGAAGAGCAAGAGCAACATGAATACTCAGGATACATGCTTGACATTGATGAGGAGATTCCTGTGCACAAATCAAACGATGTGCCTCCACCCAGTAGCCATGTGAGGACGAGGAAAATGAGACGAGAAGTAGCCCAGAAAAGGGAGCAGGACAAAATTTTCACAACCTATACAAGGAGATCCAGGAGAGCACAAAAGACCCAGTCACAAGAATATCAACCTGAATCCAATGCACATGCACCAATGGATATTGAAAGCAGTGCTCACTCACAGCATGGACAAGAAGCCGAAGTGGAGGTTGAGAGCAATAATAGGCAAGGAAAGGAGTCACCACCTGCAGTTAAGAAACAAAGGAAGCTGGAGAAGCAAATTGAAAGATTAAAGGAAGAACTGATGGAAGCCAACATGCTGGAAAAAGTTATTAAAAAGGAGAATGAGATGTTAAAAATTCAGAGTAAGAAAACCCAGCAGAAGAATGGAAAGCTCAAGGAGCAAATTAAAGAGTTCAAGACTGAACAGGCTGACATTTGTCACTGGGCAACCAAGTGGTATACCCAGAAGAAAGTCATCAAGGAGAAATACAAGAGTTTGAAGCATGAGCTCCACACCCAGAAGGAAGCCCAAGCTAAAAAGAACATAGACGCATTGTTGAAGGCAGCAAAGGTTTAGGCAGGGACAAAGTATAGAGGCAGCACATCAAGCTTAGCATGAGGACATGCTAAGACATTAAGCTTGGGGGAGATGTTGGTACCATTCCATTACCCTCTTTTTCTTCTAAAAACATCATCAATTGCCTATCTTTTCCCTCCATAGACCTCTTTACATCCATTGAAATTGATTAGTTAATAGCGTTATAGTTGTTAGTTCGCATTAAAGTTAATTTATGAATTTTTATGTTAGAAATTAGGATTTTTTAACAAAAAGGTCTCAAGAAGATATCACATCCTGTAAATAGTTATCATCTGACACATGGCATGACAGGCAAGCCAAAGCAGTGGATAAGGATGAGCTCCTGAATGTACAAGCATGAAGAAAAATCGATTTTACAGCAGATCAAAAGCTCCTACTTATGCGGTCAACGCTGGGTCAAACCCTAGCCTTTTTGGTTACAAAGGCAGTAAAAGCCATGGTTTCTAAATCGGCTTCGTTTTGTCTTTTTGGAAATCGTTTTGTCTTTTTGGGAAACCGGTTCATCTTAGAATGACTGAAAATCATTCCACTGTAAAAGCAGGAACAACTGCTTCAATGAATGTGCATTCAACTCAAGATAGGAAGGGGATAAAAACTCTGTATCGTTTTGTTTACAAACAATGTTATGTTACCTCTGTGTATTGTTTTAAAGGACCGAATTCATATATGCGATTGCAACTCTTAGTGTTTGAATACAATTACGATTTCACACCAGCATTGTTCATGCGTTAACATTGTCAATTGATTGAGCTCATTCCAGTGTACCATTGAAACGTGGACGAGCCCTGCGTGGATTGGTATATTGTGCCTTTCATTTTCATTGTTTTTAAATTTACATAGAACACATTTCCATTGCTTTTGAATGCATGTCATTTAATATCATTTTCACAGCTCTTGAATTTACATAAAACGCATATTGTTAATGTTATCTCCATGCAAATGATTTTGTCAATTCGATTACAATTTCTCACAAATGGAATTCATGATGCTTGCTTAAATATATCATCGTTAGATCATTGAATCAGGTCTTGTAAGGGACTTGGTCCAGCGTTATGTTTTAAGGCATTTCCATGAACTCTGTTTGTGCATGTATTTAAAGTTCAGTGTGTTTTTTATTTCTTTATGAGTGCTTCAGTGGTAACTAGACAGATTTTTGTGCACAACATCCTTGTAAGGGGATTCAAATCTCAGTCTAGCTATACTCTGTATCTCTGAGACAGTTAGATAATCTAGGTAATCTGAGTGTTAAAGTGAGAGGAAACATACCTCAACCTTCTGTGAAGAAGTACTGTCGCCTATCACCACAAGCACTTAGTTAGGAATCCTTTATGCCTATAGATTTTAGGCACATGCCTCGAAGTTTACTTACCCAGGTCGATAATAAATCTAGTTTAATCTAGCACCCTAGATTGGCCACTATAAGTCTCCCCCCGAGTTGTTCATGTATCCAAGGACCTTTTCTTCTTTTTCTTGGTCGAGATCTTTAATATCTCTGACAGCTGTCTCCCCCCGAGTTGTTCGTGTATCTAGGAACCTTTTCTTCTTTTTCTTAGTCGAGATCTTTAATATCTCTCATAGCTATCTGGTCCAAACCAGACGTAGCAACAAAACTTTCCCTGGTGTCTCAGCGCAGACTTCCTCTTTTTTTGTCACCCTGATCTCCGATACCCCTATCCTCTTTATCCTTCTTGAGTAAATATTCAAGAAATTATTTAAGGCCAATAATTGTTTTCCTAACCACTTAACAAATAAAACAGTGTTTACAAGTAACTGCCTAATTCACTTATGCATAAGTAATTCCAAAAAATAATTTTCTAATTAAAATAAGATCAAATTGTTTGATTTGCAGTAAATTAAATATTAACATATTTTGGAGATATCACATAAATAAATAATAATTAAATTAAATTAAAAATAATAGCATGGAAAAATGGTTTTGAAAGTATGAATTTGTTGGATAATATGTTTTGATGGCTAATTGAGTACAAGAATGTAAAATATGGAGAAATTACCATTCTCCGCACCTCTGTATAATATGTTGGTTACTATGTTTTGATTGTTAATTGAGTGCAGGAATGTAAAGTATGGAGAAATTACCATTCTCCACACCCCTTTATAATATGGTGCACTTATGCGGAGGTAATGTGTTTTTCCGTATTTTTTTAATATCACACTTAGTATTTCTTTAAAATAATATTTTTTTTAAGATTTGAAGATCATTGTAATTATGAATTTTTAAAATAGAAAAATAAATAACAGCGAGAGTATAAAATATATATAGAGTTTTTTGTTTGAATCCAAACGAAAATAATTTGATTGTTTGAAAATATTTATAATAATATAATAATATAATTTTAAAATTTTGGTCAATTTAATATTGGTGGTTGAGTCCATAGATAAGATCACCTTCCATAACAATTAAACAAGTGCATATCCTTCCTTATAACAATTACAACAATTGTAAAAAATAAGAGATAGTAAAATAATTCTTTTGAGAATAATTAGAAGGTACTATATAGAGTTACTATATTAAAAAAGCTTGGAATATAAATTAGTACCTTTCTTTTATAGGGTTAAAATATTTTGATTTTGAAATGAGTTGTGGTTTTTGGACAAGTAGTATTTGAAAGGAAAAAGAAAATATTAAACTAAAAATGTGAATGGTTTGAATTGTAAATATAAAAAAAAATGTTTATAGAATATATATATTTTAAAAAATTGTGTATAAAAATGTTATTAGGAAAATTTTAAAATATGAATTAATTTTTATCTAGATAATATTAATAGATATAAAAATATGAAAGTATACATATATTTGAATTCTAATATCTTAAATTGAGAACAAAAAAAAACACAACTAAGTGTTAAATTTCCATAAGGAAATCTATCTTCACATTAATCAAATAATGTTACAAATAAATATATGAAGTGTTGTCTCAAGATAGGGAAACTATCTTAGACACACAATTTGTTGGTTGAAAGAATATCTCAACCACACACAAATCTAGGAAACAAAATAGGAACATACTCCTCTAAATAGAAAGAATCACAAAGACAAGTAGAAATTACATATTCCAACGCACTCCCTTAATGAGTACTTGTCTCGATATCAATTTGCAAAGTCTAGTTGTGGTCTAACATAACAAAAGAATATGTTGATGTCCATATAAAGGACCAACCATCCATCAGAATGCATGGGTGCCAACCATTGTAACCGCAAGTGTACTAGGATGCCCTTTGCATACATGGTTCTGTCAACCATTATAACTGCATAAATGTACTTGTACTTGTAAATCCCCCTCCAATATTATCATCATGTGTTTTATTGAATTACCCGTAACCATACTCTAGGTTTTATTGGATCACCCTCAACCATGCCACTAAGGGCTCTCAACCATCACAGCTCAACTCAGCCACAAAGTCTCAACAGAGCCACCAAGGGCCTCAAATCTTCCACTAAGGCACTCCAGCCACTAAGGCTCACCAAAGACCCGACTCAACCAGGCCTGTGGTTTTCTCGGCTAACCCTAAACCATGCCTATAGGCCCTCTCCACTTCACTCTCACACATGGTTTTTGTCTTACCACAAACCGACACTGCAAATTCAAAGTAGTTTTTAGATTACCACAAACTATATGGGGGTACACATTGTTGAGAAATGGCAACAATAAATTCCAGTTTAATTTGTCCTTGAATTAAACTGTGAATTAAATTTGAATTCTATTCTCATAGCAACTTAAAATAGTTAAATTAAGTTTATTAAATTTACTTAACTTAGGAAAATCGAGTTGGAAGTCTTTTGGAAGTCATGTGTATGTTCTCCCTACTTTGTAAGAGTCTAGTGTGAGTTAATTGTGAGTTGTAAAATAGAAGACTCAGTTTCATGAGTGATTTCAGTTAAATTAATTCTCAAACTGATTGAGAGAACTAATAGTGAGTTAACAGTCAGTGGTGATATTAATGAACTCCACCAGTGCTACTCTAGTTAATTGAATATTTACTCTTCAGAAACTCATGCATGTCGATTTTGAGAAAGACCCAGTTGAGACTAGAGTGCAGGGATAATGTACTATTTGTTTTAGATTTTTGTGAGTTGCACTAATTTTGCATGCATTCAGGTGTTGATCCTTGAGGGATTGCACTATTTTTAGAGGCTTTATTTCCCTTTAAATACAAGTTATCATTCATAGGAATTACACATTGGAATAGAGACTTGGAGAGCTTGTGAATTGGCTAAGATTTGGCCTTGAGCTTACTTATGAGTTGGAGATTGAATTTGCTGAGTGTTGGGATAGTTCTAAAGAGAAAAAGCATTGTAATTTATCTTAATTTTCCGGATTAATACAAAACAAATAGTGGGTTTTTGCACTGTGGCTTTCCCCATATATTTATTGTGTTATATGTCTTTGATTCTCTTCCTCTATTGATTATTGTTTACTCGATGTTTATGGGATTTCACTGTAAAAAGTAGAATTAGATTCTTGTCTCTTGCTTTAGTACATTTCATGAGCTTGTGAATCTATAGGATTTTCTACATGGTATCAAAGCAAGATTGTTTTTTGGGTCGATCATTTGCAGAGAAGATCTGAGAATTTCTATGCAAAATTTTCATAAACAAATCGTAGATTTAGATTCCTTAGGAAAAAATATCCAAATTAAAAAAAATAAATCGGCCGAATCGGAGTTAAGATGAGGGAGATATCACTGATTTAAAATCAACTCTCTAGAGGAGATTTCGAAGTTTTGAGTTTCTAGGTTACATGTGAAAGTTGAATTTGCATACATACATCGGGATTGACAAATGGTGTTCCATGGGTTGAGGCTTGAGTATGCCTTGGAAGACATCTCTAATTTCATAGCCTAGAGGGACAAGATGGAGGTTGTGCTAGAGGACAATGGCTTGAAGGAATTTGTTGAACAAGCAATTCCTATTGATGCATAGAACTTGGCCGAGTGGAAGAAGTGTGTGGTGAAGGCAAGGCGAATAATCTTTGAGGGAGTTCTAAATCATATTGTCTCGAGTCCCCATGGAAAGGAAACCGTGCATTCTATGTGGAAAACATTGACGAACTTGTATCATAATAGTAGTGATCAAAGGAAGTTGTCACTGAAGGATAAACTTCATAAAATCAAGATGGAGAAAGGTAAGACGATTCCAAAGTACGTGACTAAGTTCACTCAATGTCGAGATGAACTTGGAAGTGTTGGAATCATGGTTTCTGAGGAGGATATGGTGAGCCTTGCTCTTCTTGGACTCCCAAAGAGTTGGCATAGTTATCAAGACTCTGTCAATGGTCGGGAGAAGCTACTACATTGGGAACGACTATGGTCAGATTTGATGCAGGATGAGATCAGAAGGAACACCGAGGATGGATCTTCATTAAAGACTAATGATGAAGAGAATTGTGCCTTAACAATTAAGGCGAGAAATGGGAAAGGTAAACTTTCCCATTCCAAATCAGATTCTTATCATGGAGGTAAGAAGAAAGACATGACGAAAGTCAAATGCTTTCATTGTCACAAGATGGGACACTTTGCTACAAATTGTTCATTGACAAGTCCAAGGAGAAGTCCTCAGAAGGAGCGGCCGGTGAGGTTTTGGCCTCCCAATTCAAATTTGACTTTTCCCTCATTGCATGCATGGTGTCTTCAATGATGGGAAGTGTCTGGTACTTAGATAGTGGAGCTTCTTTCCACATGACTGGTGACAAAGAGTTATTTAGTGAACTAGAGGAGAAAGATCTTAAGATGCATATCAAGATGGGTGATGATAGTAAGTATAGTGCTACTAGTGTGGGCACTATTACTTTTCAGAGGGATCATACAGCTCCACTCACCTTGAAGAATGTTATGCATGTTCCCGGACTGAAGAAGAACTTGGTATCTGTTTCCATGCTTGAGGATAGAGGTTATGATGTGATTTTTTTGAAAGGAAAGGCGTTTCTTTGACACATAGCCACGGGTCAAGTAAAGAAGATAGGGTTTCGAGTTCAGAATCTCTATAAGATAAAGGTAGAGGATTGTGTTGTTTTTAGTTCAAAAGCAGAAAAGATGTGGAGCCGAGACGTTGACGAGTTGTGGCATAGGTGATTAGGCCACTTGCATTATGGGGCTTTGAAGATATTGCAGCAAATCTCTACTAGTCTTCCCAAAGGTACGCTTGAGCAAGTTTATACATGCAAGGGTTGTACTTTGGGAAAATACATGGAGTCTTCCTTTGGAGACAGAGAGAGTCGAGCAGAGTCTATTTTGGAGAGATTCCATTCAGATATGTGTGGACCATTCTCGACAACATCCATGGCTAGACACATGTATTATGTTATATTTGTTGATGACTATTCTCGTCAATGTTGGGTATTTTTTATGACTATATTTGTTGATGACTCCTCTAAATTCTCTATTCTCAAGCTCGAATATTTCAATCTGCTGGTTTGTCCATTCGTCTTCGTTAGATGGACGCACTGGGATGCAAATGCAATCAATCACTTTGGGAATAGATTCAAGCCGATCAAGTGTTTCACAGATCGCAGCATGGGATTCCAGATGGGGGTCACCCTCTTTCAATGTATCATTCTCCGCATGCAACAACCCCTCGTTGCAGCCATGGTAGCCCTTACTCTGGCAACACAAAGATGGGATTAGGCAATGGGAATCAGGGAATCTTTTCAGTGTTCCAGGCAACCGATGAGCAAGCATCATTGTGATGTCTTCCACTGTATTGAATACGATGCAACCGCATCTGCCGTCCCGATTTTCTATGCAGCTACAATTGAGAAATCTTCAGTGAACGCTCCACATTGTAAAAGGGCGGCATTGAAGAAAAATGGAGTGCACATCAGATACATTAAAGATACTATTCATGAATTTTCTCGCCCCCCAAGTAACAGGATAATGGAATAACAACATTATAACGGAACATTTCTGTAGATTTTCCCGCACACGTAGTCATTACTTTCAAGCCATTTATGTTCCTCTCCTCCTCTTTTCTAATGAAAAACTTTCTATACTTAGCAAGGGTTTCATACCCTTTATAGTTACTAATTAAAATGATTAATCATTTATTAAAATAGGAAAAAGCCAATCAAATAGAATAAAACTAGCATTTGCACCAGATGTTGCAAAGAAAACGCCGTAAGGCATAAAGTGCGGAAATCCATTCTGTATAGTTTCTAGGGAAATCACAAGAGAAATCACAACGTTTCCATGAAGAGTTTCAATGATTGGTAGAAAAAATAAACATCAAACCACACAAAAGAGTCATAGTCCAGGACGATGTGAATACACTATTTCAAAATTTATGTGTTAGATGCGACACTAAAAGAGAGTCATAGGCGAGGAAAGATGCAGATATATTCCCAATAAACATTATTTCAGAATGATATACTCCCAATAAACACTATTTTAGAATTTCTTGCGTTTGATGCAACAATACATTCGATTTCTTTGAAGGTTTTCTATGTTATGTGACCTACTGAACATAACAATTGAAAGGAATGGTCAGTAGGAGCTTTCTTTCCACCCTCCGACCTCCTCTGTTGCTGCTTCCTCACAACAATCTTCTTCTTCCTGCAAATATCTTGAACAGAACCAGTCAATTGCAATCCGCCAGCGTGTCAAACAACCCCATTATTTAATGAGCTTCCGAACTACTGATTTTCTTACCTCATGGGATAAAGAATAGTTGGTCAGACGGCATGTCCCCACATTCACAGCTAATAATCAACATAAATTAAGAATACGGTATGTGGAAATTCCCTGTTTCCATAAAAAAAACATATATTAAAATCTACTATCGAACCAAACATAACTATCCATAGGTCTGGATGCTGCGAGATTGGATTATATTCATCATAATTCTTAAAGCTGGATCGAACATCTTTGCAAGGCTTATGTTACCACCTACTGTCATAAGCACTGGACAATATTTTTTTATGAGATAGCGTACCTTTAAAATAACTTGAGAGTCATCTCGAGTGTTTGTGATGTCTAGCACAATAGGCAGGACTGCAAGCAACAAACGATACCATATAGTCATTGGTTGCACCATAACAATTTCTTATTTTTAAAAGCAAACAGAGGCCTCATATTTGTATTGATAGAAAGGTACTAAGATCAGATGAACTTGTGAATAGCCAAGAAGCTGCCCACGACTGGTCTTTGCCTTTTCAACCAATTAATCACATCGATATTAGAGAGAACAACCACTGAAACGCAATGACAGGGCATCGGAGAGTAACCACAACACGGCCCATGTGATGCCACAGCCAAAATAATTGGAAAAAGGATACAGAGTATTTCTTGAAAAAGGATACGAAGTATTTCTTGAAGATGTAAATCATAATATGACTCATCACAAATAACCATTCGAATCGACCCAAAGTCATATTTCGTTTACTATTTTTAACATCCCTTCAAATATAAAATAAAAAACCTTACCCTTCGGTGGCCTACTCTGCATCGAGATTCCACACTGTAGGATCTGTTACTAGCTTTCCCTAAATGATTTAAATTTTTCCAGCTAAAAACATCCGTTGAAAAAGAAATGAAATGCTTTTTGTGAACACCGAAAGCATTCTCTTTGATAAAACCGTCATCTCAGAAGTAGCGGTTGAATTCTCTGAATAAGGATAATCCCAAATATCTGTGTAAGGAGAATCCCTCATGAAAATGCAAGGAATTCAGGTTATGAATTATATATTTATTCCTTAAATTAAAAACTAAATATAAAAATTTTTATTATAATATATTTATTCGTTTTAATATTCCAAAATACTGACATAAAACAAAATCTGTTCCCAAACTATTAACATGAGACAAAATGTTTCCAGTGAAACAAAATCTGAGCCTAACAAAACCAAAAATGAAACTGTACCAATACAAAATCTTAAAAATAAATAAATGAAACCGTACAAGAGAGTTAACAACTAAATCTTAACGTGAAAGAAATGAAACTGTACCAGATGGATTGCAACAGTGCATAAATAAAACAGTACCAGAGAGATTGCAACAGTGCATAAATAAAACAGTACCAGAGAGATTGCAACACTGCAGAAATAAAATTTGTCAATGGTATCAATCACTGTTTCTCAATCTCAATAAATCATTTATGCTTTCTTTTCATCCCTGATGAGGGATGATGATGAGTGAAGTGCCAGAAAATTTGTTTACTGTTTCAGTGATTTTTCCTTTCTTTTTGTTTACTAATTGAGCAATGTTTGATATTGTGGGAGCCTTTATCACTGTTGAGGGCAATACCACATTCACTAGGCATTAAAAAAACCTCTCTGCTGTCTTTCTGAGGCTGTGAAAATGGAAGCTATTGTTATTACTTTGGGTATGGAAGTCTTTCATTAAGTATTTGGATAGATTTCATTGTCAAAGAGAACCAAGACTCTTATGCTTTGGAGACAGTGTGCATTCTATGAGGCAGCGCAGTAGCAGGAACTTTGGGTATAAAATCTTTTGGGAGATGGTAATATGGTATTCTTCAGGACCTGGTTTGGGTAAACTAAGAAATTGGAACATATCTTCTCTGTAAAAATTTCAAAACAGATTTGAGATTTTAAGAATGCATATGGATGAATATCTTTTCCAATGTGTGTAAAATGTGCTGAAATTCATTCAAATCTAAAAGATTAGGTTTAGAAGTTCTTTTAGAAGTTTTGTGTAACGAAGTCACTTTCTGGAATTCAGTAAATGGTTACTGGGCAAAGTTATTGATTAAATATTCCATGTTCGAAAATAATGAAAGCAGAGGCATTAGATTCATGATTTCAGATGCCTTGGATAATCACATGGCTCAAAGAAGGGACTGTGGATCAGATACATCTTTGAATACAGCATTGCCACCTCAATAGTACCAAGGTTCACAGAAGTATTAGTCAACCTTATACTACCCGGCTGGTTCGTGGATGGTCCTCTGGCTTTCTGGTACAAAGAAGGGCAATCAGAGAATATGTTGTGGAGAGTTAAGGAAGTGGGTTCTATTGCCAATGAGTTTCTAACCAGAGCTTTGGTCAATTCTAATACCGGTAAAAGCCATGTTTGCCAAGTACTAATCTTACGAGGTGTGGTTCAACACCTTAAAAAACTTTTCCTCTATAGTCAGTTGTGTCAATTGATTTGCTCTATTATTTGAGTTGTGATTGACAGTCATTAGTATTGGTTTGGGCATGCACTATTTACAGTTGTATGTGGGGAGATTTCGTTGTCTAATTACTTTATGCTTGTTCCTCAGAGTAGTTTCTCTTAAGACTAAGAGGAAGAGAATGAGTTTCAGCATGCAATATAAGATTGTAGTTTGAATGCGACATACAGTTTATTTATATAATTTCTATTCATTCTCACTTGATTGATATAATTTATCTTATGAGTGGTTTACCTTTTCCATTTGAATCTGAGATCAGATGAATCAAATGCATTAAGAAATCGTGATTTAGGTAGTTCCACGTGTCAAAAATATCACAAAAAGGTTCTGCCTGACGCTGTAATCTGATTTTATTTTGCAGAATATTTTGAGCCTAATACCTGTTATGGAGGATAAGTCAATTTTGATATATCGCCCTGGGATGCCTCTGTTGAACATATCTAGCTGCAGTAACTGAGCATAGGAGTCAAACAGCGAAAAGTGAAAACAAGAAGAAGAAAAAGACTATTAAGGAGGGAGACATTCAGATGCCTTGGGGATGATCTCATAGTTATCTAACCCTAACCTACTGCTATATGCTTATGAAAACCTGGACTTTTCTAATGCTGTTTTCTTTTAATCAAATCATTGTTATTTCTTCATTGTAAAGGAGTTGTGTATCATGTCTTTATGATCAGTATGAATGTTATTTACTCTGGATGCTATGTTATCCACAGATGTTAATAGTTAGTAGCAAGATATTGTATTTAGTCTTTATTTTTTTCTATTTTTATGATCGAACTGCTTCCTCACATCTTCCATATATTGGAGTTATGATACGATTTTCAATTCTTCATTTTACACAATTAATTGGGTTACAAAGATTTTTAATTGGCCTCCTTTGTTACCGATTTATATCTTTTGTGTCTTCTGGGTGATATAAAAATGGAGTCTTGTTGTCTATATAATAAATCCGTATCAGAAAGCTCAACTACAAGCTGCTAATGCATACACACCAATGATTATACACATGAACTTTTAACCCAAGAAAATCATAAGTTTGCAACTTTGTCTTTGGTTTCTTGTTCTTACATAATATAAATATGTGAACTTCCTAGGACAGAAGTATCTTACTTATTTTTCTGGAAGATGCCTGATGTTTATAAAATTGATCCATGTGTCCCTTCTTTTTTCCTCCATCCTATTTGCCTTTGCAAACTCTCATGTTCCTTTTCAACAGCTCTCTCTGGTTTTCCCTGCTGTAGGGTGACAATGTGAACATGGAAGAACTTCTACAAGCTGATGTTAAGACAACGCCCAGTCAACCCAATGGCAAACTGATTAGGTTCTGATGGATGTGCAGCAATCACAAGCAGATAGACATTGCCACTGCACATATAAATCAACACAAATCCAGAATCTTGCTTAGAATTAAAGACATTGACAGACATTTCAAATCTTGAACATCTAAAATATCTCAACATAAATGGGTGCATCAAGCAGGAAACCGTGAATCCTGAAGGCTTGAGATCACTGGAAAAACTATGCATGGAATTTTGCTTAGAATTAAACACATTGACAGATCTTTCATATCTTGAACATCTTAATTTTCTCAACAAAAATGCGCGTGTCAAACTGGAAACCCTGAATCTTGAAGGTCTGAGATCACTGGAATACCTGATATAGTATCTGATATGAAAAACCAAAGCCAAAGTCAAAACCGTCAATAGCCACTACATTGAAAAATGAATCAGATCATTAAAAGATAAGTGAAGATCATTAAAATATATTTACAAACCATTCAAAAGAGGTTAAAAAACAGAAGGTGATTGATAATCAAAATGAGTACTAAAGGTTTTCCAGGCAGGATTTGACACGGAAAAATTCGATTTACCTTCTGCCCAGCTGACCCCAAAATTGGCTCCCTTGAAATAGAGATTTCCACTAAAGATCATTATGAAGGGTTGCAGGCGGAGTATAGTCAGCCATGTTCTCAATAATATCTGTTCTCAATACACGGCTAAAACCATATGAATATGCATACTCACCGGACGCAACTCTGCTCTTCTGTTGCTGAGTTCGGCACTAGATAATGACATAGGGATCCATGCTACCTGCAACCACAGCCACATTAGAGAAAAATTAAATCAAAGATCCAACTGAACATACACCAGAACACATAATTCAGTTGTCTCTTCAGCAATATTCGAATCCAAAGATTTATCAGATCGCCTAAAACTCAAGAGATCGGCTCGGATGATAATATATTACAGAAGAAATCAGTGTTTTGCAGCCCCTCGGCAGTGTTTTGTAGCCCCTCAGCATTGACGAGGAGCGCCTCCAGAGTTCCCCTCGGCATCTTGATTCTTTTCCTTCTACCTCCTGAAGCCGATTTCCACAGATCCAGGGTCCTGGAATATAGTATCGCCGAGCGAGGGCAAGTGCACCTGGAAGTAGCATAGCATGGAGCGAGGGCAACCGTCTATCTGCGGGGTCTCATCGTATACCCGTCTAATCAATTGGATGGATGAGATTATTTTGATTGTCTAACACTTAAATCAAAAGTTCAGAAATATACACGTAACCCAAGAGGAAAGTTGATTTCAAAGGGAAACACCTTACGGCGTAATAATAGGTAATTCATTTTTAAATATATAAAAATTAATAATAAAAATATCACTTATCCTCTTCCACACGCTATCCCGCTTCGAAGTTCCAATCTTGTATTTTGTACTCCGCACCACGTGTATATTGCTTGGCCATTCACACTAAGATTCTCAAGCCCCACACAAGGTTATATCCCATGTCCACACGAAATATAAAGTTTTTGATTTTAAAATCTAATTTAAATTAAAGTAATTTGGCCCATCTGATTAATCATATCAACAAAACGAACTTAAATAAAACATATCATGATATCACATGAAAATGGAGCTTAGAGTCTTTGACATTTAGACTTTGACGATATAATTTTCTAAATCCAGTCAACCAAATTGGCCCAATTATACCGTAGGGCGAATCCTATTTCCACCTCTATAGCATTATAAATGCTATAGAGGTACAGTTTTGGGACAGTCGCTGTCAATCCATGTGGCATTTCCCGCGATTGGTTTCCGATTAATATGGTGTAAGGCGTTGCTGTTCTGTTCATCATATATCACATGCCCCCATATATATCACATGCCCCCGCCATCATATATCACATGCGCATATATCACATGCCCCCGCGATCCTGTACTTCGACGCCGCGGATCAACTACCGTTCCTTTTACATTTATTGATAGAAAGTGCAGGTTGTTCTGATCCGTGTGACAGGAGATGAGGATCACAAGATCAGTCGTCGATTAGAAGTAGAATTTGGACGGTAGAGATATGTGGGCGCGTAATCGAAATTTGAATTAACTAATAAATTAAAAAAAACTGCGATTGTAAATAAAAAGGAACTTGATTCTACAACAATGAAAAAATCCTTGTTGTGTGTATGAATTTGCAGAGCAGATGCAAAGTAAAAGAGATGGAGTTTGACGAAAGATCAAAGGAACTCGATTCTACAACAATTGTGTGTATGAATTTGCAGAGCAGATGCAAAGTAAAAGAAATGGAGTTTGAAGAAAGATGGAGTTTGCCAAAAATTGCAACGTTGTAATTTTCTCACTGTATATCTCGTGTTATCACAATCACTTAGAATACGGACCCACGTTTATGCAAATAAAAAGAAACGGATTTTGTTGTGTATGAATTTGCAGAGCAGATGCAAAGTAAAAGAGATCGAGTTTGACGAATGATGGAATTTGCCAAAACTGCAACGTTGTGATTTTCTCACTGTATATCTCGTTACCACAATGACTTAGAATACGCACCCACGTTTATGCAAATAAAAAGAATCGAATTTTGTTGTGTATGAATTTGCAGAGCAGATGCAAAGTAAAAAAGATGGAGTTTGCCAAATCTGCAATGTTGTGATTTTCTCACTGTATATCTCGTTATCACAATCACTTAGAATACGCACCCACGTCACTTAGAATACGCACCCACATTTATGCAAATAAAAAAGAAACGCATCTAACTCTAGCTACTATTTCTGAAGAAAGAGTGAGTTTCAATGTGAACGCAATTTTTCAGGACACTAGAGATCATTGGAGATACATTTTATTAGATTTATAATTGAATAACCAAATTAAATAGGCATTAATATTATTTTAAAATCTTCTCAATTTAACGTCTAATAAATTAAACTGCTCACTCAATCTAAACTCTCTGGAATAATCATATGCATGGCTACGATATTTTTGCTAATTTTTATTGGGTGGTGTTGTTGATTTGAGCCGTTGAGTGATTATATAATTAATTAACAACAATGCACTGTAAAAATTCCTTAATACTTAAATTCAAAAGAGTGAAGGTAACTCTATTTGAATGGTTTATGAGGCACAATACTTGCTAACGTTTTGCAAATGGGGTAGCAACCTAAGTGCGCTTGATTGTGGGGAAAAACTCCACAGTTCATCGTCCTTGATCTAGAGGGCTATTTGGGATGGGTGACCTCCCATAAGTCTTGGTTACCGAGTGCAAGCCCCGGGAAGTGACGAAAGACGCTATATAAAAAAGTTGTAACCTTAAATAATTTCATATTAATAATAATAAAATAATAATTATATTAAAGGAGAAAACAGATATAATTTATTTAAAATATATATATATATATATATGACTTTCTTAACGCAGTTGAATCCTAAAAATGATATCTAGTAAATTAAAATTTATATTAAATGTAAGTGAGTTTAATTAACATGTTTTGAAATCATATTAATAAAATTGTTTAAAATAATTGTTAAAATATATTATCATATCTTTTTATAAAGTATAAAAGATTCTATTAAATTCGTATTAAGAGGAAAATAACAAAACACTTTTAAGATAAAATTGTACTAATAAAATATTAATAATGAGGAAGGCACAAACTTGAAATCTTTACTATTAACAAATTAATAAAGCAATAGAAGGGTGAGTCAAATTCTTTTTTAAATTAATTTTTTCAATCCATAAAAGATAGTATATTTTGATAATTAATATTATTTTTTATTAATGTTACAACTATATAATAAATTATTTAAAAAATAAATTTTATATTATTTTAATAATATGATACATTATCTAATTTTAAGGTCATAAACAAGTTAGACACCAAATTAGTGTATGAGACCCCTTGTTTTTGTCCATCCCTTGTTTTTGGGACAAGGGATGCACCTTTGCACAAATATTTGAATGCTAAAGCCTATGAAGGCATCCCCTCTAGCTTTGAACCTTTGCCCTCTTACTAGGAAACACATGCTCTTAACCATTAATAAACAAATTCATAAATTATAGATTAATTGTTTTGTTTGGTGTTTTTTCTCTAACAAGTTTTAGGGTTGACAATAGAAACCACCTTGTAAAAATTAAATTATCAAGGAGTGTCCAAAATTCATATAATCCATTTATCATTAAATGAAATAAATAACATATGCAATATAAAAATTAAAATATTAAAGAAAAATATAAATATACAGCTTCCCTTTTATTATTATTACTAATATATTTTTAAATAGATATTGTAATGTGAATACATATATCTACATAGTTATTTGTATTTTTCTTATCATAAATATATATACAATTATTCAATTTTCAGGACCATATTATATTTTAAAGTGATTTTTTGTTATTACTATTATGTATTTAAATTTATTGCAAAAAAATTTCTTCTTCTTCTTTTTTTTTTAATTTTTTATTTTTCTTTTGAAATTCAAAGTTATACCACATCATCATGAGTTTATAATATTTTTTTAAATCTTTATTATAAAGAATGAAAATTATCTCGATTTCTTTCGTTAAAAAAGAGTGATATCATTTTTTAAATTACACGGTTAAAATATTAAAATATTAAAATAAATTAAATAATTTTATTTTTTTAATGGATGTTTAGAAATCGAATTTATTTTTCTAATAATTTTAGTAAATATTGGTAATAAATAAAATTTAAATCTTAGCTAATAATGATGAGTTCCAATATTGATTTAACAATTTTTTTTTAGTATTTAAAAGAACACTAAAACATTACTAAAATGAAAATTTGTAAACTTTTGTAATTGATTTAAATGTATATTTCATTGATAATGAAGTTGCCATAAAAAGGACAATTAAAAATGGAGAAATTGTTAGGAAATTTTATTAAAACTTAACTGATAATAGGTTGTTGATGAGCCAAAATAAAACATTTGAAAAAATCACAGTTGGTGGCCTTTTAACCCCATCCAAAAATCAGAAAGAAGAATATGACATCTCTACAAGAATTTAGAAAGAAAAATAATTCATAGATTTGGAGGACCTTAGACTCTCTTGATAACGTCAAGTTCTATTAATATTGCGATTTATTTTCCTTATTAACCTTCTTTTCTCCTCTACCTCACTCAAGTCAAGTCAATAAACTAGATTTTCAATTTTCCAAACCAATGAGCAACAATACGTGTTATTGGTTATTTAATACACCAATAGGTATCCCAACAATACCATGATAGTACCTCATGGCATGCCCACCATACATACATGACCTTGATCATGTTTGACAACTCCAGGGTCCCTCGATTTACCGGTCGCTCTGCTCCAGCTTTTTTGGTAGCTTGCTTTACAAATTTGACTCCGGATGTGATCGCAAGTGTTGGAGGATAATACAACTCCATTATAACATTCAATGCTAGCTTCATGCGAAAATTTCAAATGCTATCAACCTACCCAAGATTTCAAACTAAGGGGTTTCCCGCAAGATTTTTGAAATGAAATGAACCCATGGTTGGATTGTCATTGAGTTCCTGAATACGATTTTACTTGTCTTCTTTATCGAAACTTTTTTTTTTTACAAGTAAGAGAGAACCTTCTATTAATCAAAGTAAGTTACATAATATATAGAAAGCTACAGACGGCAAGGCAACAAGGATCCCAAAAAGGAAAAAAGCCTCTAGGCCACCACAACGCTAACTCCAACCTCTCAAACATGCACTACAACATTAGAACAGAGGGCAGCAAACAACTAGCACAAGCAAACCCCGTCGAGGAGGACAAGAAACCGATCCAAAAGTCAGCGTGGAAATTGCAAGAGAGTGGTTTCCCCTCTTCTCAAAGCTCCACACGTCAAACCCCGAAAGGAACCGCGAGCACTGACCAATCAAAGGTAAGGGATCCATGCTCGAGGAGAGGTGGAGTACTGGGCCCATAGAATGGGTATAAAACCTTTGAGTAACCTGCACGAAAAATATTGACCGTTGAGAGAAGCGACCCGATCCCATGCTCCTCGACGATATCGCACAACTGAGATGCACGGGGGTTAATCGCGCGATGAGAGCGGTTTTCTCTCTCATCTCGACGCCATGTGTCATAACCTGAGTGGAATCGCAAGCCCCATCCTCTAAACCAGAAACCGTCCAGAGCCTGCGCGAAAAACCACTTGTGGTTTCGATCACAGACTCACCAAAAGAGGATCGTCTGAGCAATCCCACTGGCCAATCTGCATCCGGCCAAACCGAGCTGACTAAAAGGAGTCTCCATCAGAGACCTGCTGAGCCAAGAGAGAAATGGCAGTCCAATTGTGTCACTGATCGACTCAAATCCTGCATCCATCATCCCTTTGACCGAAACCCAAAGTCGAGTTAGGCGATCTCTTCACCACCCCTATCTCCAGTGTCAGCCCTGTCCATCCACAAACCCCAATCTTCATTTGCCATGGTGACACAGTCCTCTCGTAGCTTTCTTGCCGAAAGTAAATCCCATGGATACCGTGAATCCCTGTCTCCATTGGCCACACCTTCGTTGGCCAACCTATCTGCAAGCATATTAGCCTTCCTCCTAACATGGACAAATCTTATCGTTTTAAGGATTCGTAACTGAGATTGGATACGATGAAACACCTACAACAGCTTCCAGTGCTTTGACACTTTGTCTGGTGAGCTCCATTTTGAATCTTCTTAGCCGCTTTGATGACCAATTCCGAATCCGCTTCAATTATAACATTCCACAAATTTGTTTCCACAAGGATCTCCATACATTGATCTAGTGCCAAAAGCTCAGCCATGTTATTGGCACCCCTTTCCAGGTGGCCATGGAAAATGTATTTTATCATCCCCTCTGAATCCCTTATGGAACCCCCAAAGCCAACTTCCCTAGGATTGCCCTTGGAAGCTCCATCAATATTAACTTTCAAGAAGCCCTGCGGGGGGGCTGCCAACCCCGATCCCCAGTGTTAATATTTCTCACATTCTTCTTTATTTCTTGAGGATTGAGGAATTGAAGATTCAGACCGTTAAGAATGTGCACCTCATGAGGAAGAGGAGGGTTTGAAGGGTTTGTTCTCAGAATGCTTCTAACTGTTTCCTTGAGCTGTTTCAAAATCTGATTGATAATAAACAGGGGTTCTCTCGCTTTATCTTTGAAGATCTACATATTCCGTTCATTCCAAATATTCCAGATGACAAAGCCTAGTGCAAGCATCCAAGCCTTGGTGATGATTTTATTGTCTGAGAAGTTCTTTCTCCAATTCGTTAAAGTGTTTGAAATGTTGAGCCTATCCCTGTCAGTCCGTCTGAAGCTAGAGGCTACCCAATCCCAAATTTTAGCAGAGAAGGAACAAAGATTTAGAAGGCGTTCGATCATTTCCTCGTGTGAGCCACAAAGGTGACATTTGGAGGGTCCAATGAAACCTTTCTTGAGAACTTTATCCCATGTGAGAATTTTCCTTTGATGAACTAGCTAGATAAATAGTTTGACTTTCATCCACTGAGGAGTTTGCCACAATTCTTGCCAAACTTTCTAAGCATTTATAGAGCTCAATCCTGTGATTTTTCTGTTCGGCCTCTTTACGATTATAGTTGCCTTCATTATTATTTCCCCATCTTAATTGGTCAGGTAAGGAGGAGACTAGAATTCTTCTTTGCTCTAAATCCTTGGCTAGAACCTCTGTCATGGCCTTCAAAGGGCTCTCCTCAATATAACTTAGTTTCTTCCATTTCCTCCATTTATCCTTGTCCCTCCCTTGATCCCAAAAATCTTTTACTAGTGAAAGCCCTTTGTCGTTTGTGTCTCTCTTGAGTGCTGCCAATTCATTCCTGATCAAGATGGTTTCCTGTTGCCAGCTGTCCTCCCAGAAGCGAGCCCTATCCCCTACTTTAATTTCTCAAAAATAGTGTTGTTGAACAATACTTCTGTTCTCCCATGCAAGGTTCTAGATGTGTGAGCCTCTAATTTGTCCTGTCATTCTAACATGATCCTGTTCCTGCCAGTGCCTAGCATACTTTTGTGTCCATAGCTTGGCCCAAGGTGCTCTCGGCTCCTTGATCCAATGCCACCAGAGTTTGGTTCCCGAAGCTTGACTTAGAGTTTTCGGATCCTCCAACCCCAAACCACCATGGCTTTTGGGCTTGCAGAGCTTGTCCTAGGCAACAAGAGCCCACTTATTTTTCTTTTCCCCTCTGCCCCACAGGAAGTTTCTTTGAATGATTCTTATTTGTTGCTTAATGAATTGTGGAGCAGGGATATCTACAAACATAAAGATGGGAATGGCCTGCAAAACCACCTGAGTGAGCACCAGTCGCCATGTGAAGTTTAAAGCTTGGCAAGTCTAATTGTTGATCTTGTCCTGAAGTTTTTTTAAATTCGGTTCCCATATTTGCTTACATAGAGGTTTGTCAATAAGAGGTATGCCTAGATATTTGGAGGGCAACTGATCCCTTTGAAAACCAAGAATCCTAGTGATGTTTCTTTATATAGCAATATTAGTGTTAAAGAAGAAAACTTTGGACTTATTTTGGCTTACCTCAGTGCCTGCCTCCATATTGAAGTTGTTTAAGATCTCTTTGATTGCCCTTGCCTCCTTAACTGTTGGTATACCCTACAGCATACTATCATCCACAAATTGTTGATGAGTGTTTGCCTCCCCATCTGGGGTGAGCTTGATTCCCTGAATTCTACCTTCAACATTTTCCATTTTGATTGCCCTGCCCAGCCCTTCCATCATGAGGACAGAGAGGAAGGGAGAAAGTGGATCAACTTGTTTGAGCCCTCTAGAAGGTATAAAAGTAGTAGAGGGAGCTCCATTAAGCAGAATGGAGAAACTGGTTGAGATGACTAGTGCCATGACCCATCTTATCCAATTTTGGTTAAAGCCAAAGGCTTTTAGAATAGCTCTTATGTAAGACCAGTTGAGTTTGTCATAGGCCTTCGCCAGGTCTAATTGAATGATCATACCTGATTGCTTGTTGCTTTTGAGAGAGTGAACCACCTCGTATGCTTGGATGATGTTGTTAAGAATCTATCTACCTTCCACATAGCCTTTTTGCTCTTCTAAGATGAGCGAAGGTAGCAGTGGCTTGAGTCTATTAGCTATCACTTTGGAGATAATTTTATACACCACATTACATAAGGCGATGGGCCTAAATCCCTCCAGTGTCATAACATTCTCCTTTTTGGGGATCAAAGCTATAAAGGTTGCATTCAGAGCTTTCAGAACCTTTTTGTGTTGTCTTGAGTCTTCCACCACCTCAAGAATGTCCTGTTTGACTGTATCCCAGCAGGCTTTGAAGAAATCAACATTAAAACCATCTGGGCTTGGTGCTTTTCCATTCTGCATATCCTTGATCACGTCACTGACCTCCTCTTCCGAGACTAGCCTGTTGAGATTATGGTTGTCCTCCCTTGTGACCAACTTGGGAATGTGCTGAGTAATCTTATCGATGAACCTAGTTCTGTCTTCCATTGGCTCCTTTGCAATGTCAGAGAAGTGTTATACTAGGATCAATTCCATGTCCTTGTGAGCGACAAGCTCAATGCCTTGAGAATCCTTTAGCTTTGTGATTCTGTTGTGTGCCCTGTGGGCCATAGTGGATTTGTGGAAGAATTTAGTATTCCTTTCTCCCTCTTTGATCCATTGAATTCTAGATTTTTGTCTCCAAAATGTTTCCTCTTGTAGGCAACGCTCTTCCCACTCTTTCTGCAGAGAATCAATTAGGTTCCGTCTTTCCTCATTGAAGCCCTCTGTGATGTTGATCTAATTGAAGCCCTCTGTGTGCATATACGGAAACTGGGCATATACCGAAAATGTGCGCATATATAGAAGATGTGGGCATATACGAAAGATGTGCGCATATACGGAAGATGTGCGCATATACGGAAACTGGGCATATACGGAAGATGTGGGCATATATAGAAACTGGGCATATACGGAAGCTGTGGGCATATGCGGAAGATGTGGGCATATACGGAAACTGGGCATATACGGAAGATGTGTGCATATACTGAAACTGGGCATATACGGAAGATGTGTGCATATACGGAAACTGGGCATATACAGAAGATGTGGGCATATACAGAAGATGTGCGCATATACGGAAGATGTGGGCATATACAGAAGATGTGGGCATATACAGTAAGGAGGACTTTTATTGATTGCATGGTCAATCAATCAGCAATATTGGAAATGCTCAGCATATGCAATGTAACTTTTTATTTTCTTAATAAAAAGTTCACTTTTTCTTCAGAA
>APFE031508247.1:0-13555 GCA_000404065.3 Pinus taeda | reverse complement strand
CTCCTGTGGCCCCCTGTGGAAAGAAAACAACAAGTGGGAGATTGTTGGGTTGTGTTATATTCTTTCCACGACTAACCTACGTAGTGAACTGAGGGGTTAGAGGGGGGGCGGAGCCCCCCCTGTCCGGGGGGTTTGAGGGGGGCGGGTAGCCCCCTCTACGGGGTTCGGGGTAGTGCCCTGAGAAATTTTTTTTTGGACCCTATATTAGGTTGGGCGAACCTACCTATGGTTTTCGGTCCATGGTTTTGGGCGCAATGGTTTTCGGTCCATGGTTTTGGGCGCAATGGTTTTTGGTCCATGGTATTGGATGCTTCGGCATGTATAAATATGTATTGTAACATTGAAAGGAATATAATGAAAAATCAAGCTGGTAGTCTTGATTTTGAGATCCAGTGGGAAATCTCTGTGTATATGTGTTATTCTCTCGTATTTTTATTTTTTTCTGTGATTTAGAGTTCATATGCAGGTAATTTCTGTACGGAGTTAAAACCTACAATATCAACATAGTCTTTTATGATAAATGGTTAAAAAGGTTCATAATGTGGCAAACATTTTGAATTTTAGTTTTAATCCAAGTATACTATGGAAAATCTAAGTGTGTCACAAACATGACAGTCTTTCATCCCAATGGGTTTTGTGAATTTGCCAACAAACAGTTTCACTATAGAGGTGCGTAACTTATTTTATTCTTGATATGTATGCTTACAAGAGTTTAACATCAAACAACATATATAGAGAGAAAGAGAAAGAGTGAAGGAATTTTTATTTCATTAATAGATTGATATATAAAAATATTAATAAGACACACACATAGAGAGAGACACAATTTTATAGTGTCTAATGTTCCTCTTCTCAAGCTTTGCACTAAGAAAGAGGTTTGCATTACTTAAATGTAATGTAAACATTTTAACTTGGTGAAAATAAAATAAAAACAATGTGAAAAAAAATAAATTACTTGGTCAAAAAAATTTACAATAAAATAAAAATAACTTCGTAGTATTCAGCCATGGTATTCATAGAATATAACTAATTTAAAGGGGGGAATTAAATCATTCTAGATCCATCTTAACTCTAGATCTACCAAGGGAGGGAGGGATCAAATCTGTTGAGATGCAAACCACTTTCAAAGTAAAAAGAGATTTGATCCGATCAAATCTGTTGAGATGCAAACCACTTTCAGAGTAAAAAGAGATTTGATCTCTCTGGTGTTAAAATGGATTATTCTAGTTTATATTCATTTAAATATTTTTTTTATATTAGTAGCTTTAATTCATTTAAATTGACAAAATAAGAAAAAGAAAAAAACCATATTTTTGTTTTATTCAAAAACACCAGGAGTACATTGAATAGTTGATATCACCTAGTACACTCTTAATGCCACTTTGAATACCACTTCCAAACTATTTTACATCCATGCATTGTAAATTATATATTAAAATAGTATGGTAAGGCTTCACACTAACTTTATGTATTAAACTTGTATAACAAACTTCACCACTGACTTTATCTTAGGTAAAATATCTAAAGCACATACACATCTCTTCTCCAAACTTAATCTCTACCAAAAATTGAGGAAAAGAAATAAAGAGATGATATTACCTACTAGATATTTCTTATAAATATATAAATCAGAAATGACAATGTTAATAATAATCCAAATTTAAAGTCTCAAAATATGTAAAATGGTAATGTAGATTACATATTTTGGCAATATGCACACAATAAATGTTTTTAAAGCATTTTGTACATAGTAACTAGAATGTTAATTCTGGTATCCATATACATACAAAAGTTCCCTTTAAATTTCATTCGCATTATATTTAAATGGAGAGAAATAAGAGTTTCTTAAGGCTATAAATAAGCCTCAATGTTATGGCCAAAAGTATTTTCACCACTATATGTAAAGTGAAGAAACCCATCTTCATCCTTGTGCTCCTCATATACAGTACACATTAGAGCAGCTGCATAGAAATAAATACACCATAAGAAATTGATAAGCTATAACATAGATAAGGATTAGATGACAAAATGCTCAGTTTTTTTTAAATGTTTTTTCTATGGAAAAAAGGAGATAGCAATGAAGTTTAACTTAGAACGGAGTAATGACAAAGAGTAATAGTGGAAAAGTTGTAACTATGTTATAATTGATTTGATTGAACTTACCAGTTGGTGGGAGCGCATTGTTCACAAAAATAAAGATTGCTTTGTTTTCAGTGAGCTTTATTTTCTTACGTATAATATATACAAATTGTCCCACGGTAAAATCTGATGGAAGTAGATATCTGAAAATAAAAAATGATAGTAACATTAATTTTAAAAAAGTTGACCATACTCTTGAGGCATCCACAAATTATGAACACATTATATTATTACAACATTGTTACTTATAGTCATTCCATTGGAAAATAAGCAATTTTTTTAAACATGTATTCTAATAATTATCAAGTGTGACAGAATCAAAGAACAATAAGTTATTTGATAAAAGAGTCTTACTTTTTCTGATCAATATCTGGTATGTCACTTCTATCTGCTTTTTCAACAATAACCTGCAAGAATCAATAAGAAAAGATTCACTCTTCATGAGAAGTTTTAATCAACAAAAACAAAACTATTGAAATTAGATTTTTCTTTTGAAATAATATTATATAGCAAAATATTTAAAAGATCTAACCATGGAAGAAATAACTTATTCTAGAATTGATTTGAGCGTACAGGTATCTTATTGGGGTACTTGTCGTGCATTGCTTTAGCCTCCTCTTTTCTCCTCTCTAACAAAGATCCCACAAAAGTTATTCATTCTTTTTAAAACAAATTTGAATATAAGCACGGGAATTAAAAACTAAATACAAATACAAATACAAATTACAAAATTTAACACATTTTATATCAAAACCAACTTATATTTATTAGAAAGTAATTAATTTTATTCAATATATTTTTAGCATGAGTAATTCTATTTATATAACACTCTAAGGAAACTAGACATTAATCAATCTTCACAAAAGAGTTGAAATAGTAAAACTAATAAATACAAAATCAAACATTTAATTTTAATTTCTATTGGTTAAGAAAGAATTCAAATAAATATTCTAATTTTCATCTAAAATATATACACAAATACACTAATATTAAATATTTAAAATGGATGAATATATGACCATAGGAAGAGATAGATATACCTAAAAATTGTATCTTGCTATCCTTCTCCATTATTGAATGTTCTTATTTACCAATTAACTTCTTTTATTGACAAATTTACCTGCCCAAATAATAAAAATAAATTGTTGAAAAAAAAATTAGTAGAATGTATAAACTAAATTTAAAACATACTCTAATAAAAATTAAAAATATTTTTATTCAGAGGAACTGGAAAAGAAAAACATTATCGCTCCAAATTCACAGCACAAGCACAATTGACCCATTGTCAAGTAGCTAATAAAAAAAACTGTTACAGTTGAAACTAAAAAACCATGAAATAAAAAACCAGGAATACCAACGTGAAATTAACTGCAAAAATGTAATGTTACCAACTTGCAAAATGTTACTGCAACTCGTCAACAAAAATGGCACCGCAGAAATTTCGATGTGGGAGATATTACATACCTTCGCTCCTGTCGTTTGTTAAAGCCGCGGAGAGTCGTGGAGGCTGTAGCAGTTTGTTAAAGCCACGGAGAGTCGTGGAGGCTGTAGCAGTTTGTTAAAGCCGCGGAGAGTCGCGGAGGCTGTAGCAGTTTGTTAAAGCCACGGAGAGTCGCGGAGGCTATAGTAGTTTGTTAAAGCCGGAGAGAGTTGAGGAGAGTTGTAAGGTACAAATAGGAATATAGAGACGGTTATGCTATACTTATATTATATGAACAAAATAGGAGATGGCTTCTAAGAAAATGACGTTTACACGTAAAAGAAATACTAAGAAAAAAAGAAATTATTTTAATTTGGGTTGGGTTGGGTTGGGTTGGGTTTGATGACCGTCCACACTTAAAAGAAACATTCCATCCCCACAAATTTTCAAGAGGTTTTAAAATAATGATTTTTGGGGCAACACATATTAATGGGTCTTCTCGCAACCTGGTGTGGTATTTTTGTTTCTAAGTTTACTATTAATATGCATTTAATGGTGTTGGGTAATTTTACCTTATTTTTGGGCTTGACTTGGTTGATTTTTGAGGTTGACTTCGTTGATTTTATGGTTGATTTTTGGGGTTGACTTAGTTGATTTTTGTGTGAGAACATTATGATTGTCTATCCCCTTGTGTGGATCCCCAAACAGGGAAGGCTGAATAGGTGAGGATAATTATTGAGATAGGGATGAGGTGATGCTATAATAAATGTTTTTTTCCCTAAATTCTTTTCTCATTGGGATTAAATGGGCAATCCACATTGAGGGGATTATTATTGAGATAGGGACGAGCTGGTGCTATAATAAATGTTTTTTCCCTAAATTCTTTTCTCATTGGGATTAAATGGGTGATCCACATTGAGGGTTGTCCTTACAAGGGAGTGAATTACAAGGAAATTTAGAGCTTCTTCTCCCACCTAAAAGAGCATGGGATAAGTGATTATGTTTTATGCATAAATACATTCACTAGTTCAAGTTGACCAATAAATGATTTGTGAGATCAACTAGATCAATTGTTGCACGGAGTATCAAAATATGGATGGAAGCACCTTGAGGACCGTGATATGCCTACATGGACCAATGTATCATTGGACTAGTGCCCAGTTTTGAGGAGGGTAGTTATGGATGACCACGGCATGAGATATGGCATGAAGGATGACCACGGCATGAAGTATGGCCACCTTTGTGTACTTAGCATGTGATAAGCCTACAACAACTTTAGAATGATGGACTCCCACATGAACACTTTTTGACATTTTTGTTTACCTTTGTGTGTATTATGGAAACAATTTTTTATATCATAGGTGTTATGCAAATATGATAAATGCAAAATGTAAAATATGTGATTTGATTACTTATGTTCATATGCATACTAAAGTAAATGTAAATGTAAATGTAATAAATTATCTTCTTGATGATGCATTCACTAAATTTTGTTTGGTAATTTTTTATTTTATGTTACCCTAATAGAGGGGAAGTTAGGGGGGAACTAAAGGGATCTCATAAGCCCTTCAATTTTCCATTCCAATCACATATTTCCTAAAAAAAAACTAGTTTTCTCTATTTTATCCTCATTATTTATTACATCAAGTGTGATTGGATAATGTGTTAGGAAATGGGTATCCTTACAGTAAGTTAACAATTTGCATATCTTCCTATGTTTTGGTTAGATAATATGTACCTTGCAAGACTCAACATGAAATATCATGGAAATTAATAGATACTTGAATGGTGTCTTGTTTCTTTATAGTGATGGGGGTATTTCAGAGACCCATTAAGTGTATCCAGTTAGATAGATGAATCTTGTCTAATAAGCTAATAAAGTATCACTTTGATAGTACAAGCCTTAGTAGGATGGATACAATGTTATTTCTACAAAAGCATATCGATATGATCTTCAGCAATGGTGTTGATAAGTCTTACCATCTTTGAATAAGACCTAGTAAAGGCATCATGGACTTCTTGGAAACGAACCTTATAGGTAGAAACCCTTTTAAGATAATAGTTTTATCCAAGAAGAATGTTTTTTGTGATAGTAATAATATATATATATATATACACCTTCATGGTGGGAAAAAAATTGGCCATGTTACCTTCCTCAAATCTGTGTGGATAGGGATGTCATTCTTGAACCAATCAACCTTTCTAGAGGAGAGAGTCATTCATTTCGATAGCATTCTAGGTAGATGGATTCACTGGAGTAAACACATCCCAAGGTAAACTATAGGAATTCTGATGCATATCATCCCATGTATGATCACAAGTTATAATATATTATATAATCTCTTCTTTTCAATTTCCCTAAACCTTCGCTTCCACATTGATGCTTGTAACACACCCAACAAGGTATGCACCAAGTTGGAGAACAACTAGATGAGTTGAGAGGAAATCAATTGGAGGATGAGCTAATATCATTTCACCCAAGAATTTTTTGCAGTATAGAGGACTTCTTTTCAAAGTATTATACTTTGCTTCAATAGGTAATCGCTCATAACGTTAATAGAAAGGAAGAGTAGATAATTCTTTCAATTATTTTAAAGCTAGGACCTAAATATTTTATATTTGTTTCCTCTTTTCCTACTTCTTAACTGTCTATGGGTTAAAGTTTGAATATTCCTTCTTTGAATAAATTTATACAATATTTGGTTTAAGGTTAAAAACAACTAATTCATATGGTGGCTTTGAAGTCATTCAAGGCCCATGTGCTGGCATCACAAGAAACTAAGAAGGACAAGAAGAAACACAAGAGTAAAAAGGAACCAAAACATAAGAAGGAAAGAAAAATACCACTAAGGAGAGTTCAAATTCCAAGGGGTGAAATTCAAAGGAGGATACAACTAAGTGCATATGTTGCAACAAAGGATTCCATCCTGACAATGTATGGATGAAGAAGAAAATTAACCTCATGGAACAACCTCTTCATTAGCATAACATTGAGGAATAAATTCTTGATAATTCCAATAAGAAGTAGAGGAACAAGTGTCAGACGAATAAAATTCAGTTCTACTTGCATGTTTCACTATCGATCCATCTGTTTACTAACACCTGCGGGCTTTGGTGTAATGACAATTGTGATTCCAACAAGTGGTATCAGAGCAAAAGGTCTAAATTCGAAACACACTTGGGTCCCACTAGGGGGATATTGTTGGACGAATGAAATCCAATGCTCCTCACATGTTTCACAACACATGTCTAACAACCTCTTGAGGGTCTGTTCACTCTAGTGATGCATCCATTTACTAACACCTATGGGTTTTGGTGTAAAGTCAATTGTGATTCTAGAAACTTGTTGGTAGAAGAAAAAGGTAAGGGTCATGCCTTTAATTTCTCTCAGCTCTTCTAATAACACTTGAATTCTTGATTAAGGATAAACTCATTGTATGCCCTCTCCATTAGATGCTTTCTCACACTAAGTGGAGACTCATAGTGGAACACCTATTATGATTAGGGATGATTCTTCTATTGATGTGTATGGAGAAGGAAGATTTGATCTATAATATGGGACCTCTCACAATGTGTTTCATATACCTACGCTCTCCATAAATATTTTCTCCATTACTAGATTACTCAAACATTCACCAAGGCCATCTTCAATCATTTTAATCCTAACAAAACTTCTTGTTTTGATTTGTTTAATCCTTTTTGGTAGAGAAAAACCTTGTTGATGTCTCTCGATTTGAATAAGAAAGCTTATTGTAATTCACAAAATTATTTAGGTCATTTTAAGAAAATTGTTTATCATTCTCGAGGTCCCTTCATAGATATTTAGAAAATTATTTAACTATTTAATATAAATCTCTCAAATGTAGAGAAGTTTCCAAATCTTCTTCTATAAAATGAAGTCTCTTAACAGTATTCATAGTGACATATGTTCTAATTCCTATCAACAACTCTATATCCTTTTGATCCTTTGGGTATTCCAAGAGTTATTGTTAATTAGAGTTCTTGAATAGATAATGGAGTCATGAATAAGGGTGTTGGATTAAGAGATTCTTCAAGCTCATGTATCCTCTTTTTCAATATTAAATTTTCAACTTATTTCTCTATTAAATAATGAGCAAGAGCATCCTTGTTGGGAGCGGGATCCCCAAGGACAGTTTTGGGGCTAAAAGCCCATGTTTTGGGTAAATTTTTGTAATAAAGTTGTAAAGTCTCTGCATTTTGTGGTCGCGGAGCATGAAGGTGTCATGAGTCATAAAGGGTTGTCCACCATTATTTTGTAAAGTGTAAATTCGGTTGCAAAGATACACCCATGGTCTGCAGACTATGGGATTGTATAAAAAGAGCTAAGTAAGTAAGCTCTAAGGAAGTTAGAAGTCTTTAGCAAATAATGGAGTGAAGAGTCTTGATAGCGAAGTCTATGTGTTTTGGGTCTTAGTGTAGGTAGAGGCTCTGCAGTTGAGTGTGAAGAGGCCTAGGGTAGAAGTCTGCAGCTAAGTGTGTAGACCCCTACCGCTGTGTGTGTAGGGTGAATAGAGCCTATAATAATTTGAAGATATCAATAAAGAGAAGTATTCTGCAAACTCTGTGCATCTATTTTTTGTTAATGCATCTGGTTATATTGTGTTTTGGGTTTAATTTACCATGTTCATGTGATGTGCGAATGTATGTGATTGTATTAGCTTATTGAACGCAAATAAGAATATCTGTTTACGCAACGCTAACTGTGATTGTTTAGTAAGATAAGTAGTACACTTGAGATAACTTGGGAACCTACACAACCTGCTATAATAGCAACGTGAAAGCACCTAGATCGCGGGTTAAGGTTGTGGAGGTCAATCGTACTCCTTTCCAGAGGTATTGAAGGGAGGAATAAAGGGCTAGACTGACAGAGCCCTAGAACGTAGTGACCTGCGTGAAAGTAGGAGCAGAGGGTATAAACTGACATCATGACCATCTCAAGGTGCAAAAACATGGTTCTAGCACCCCCCCATACTGCTTCGTGTGAGACTTCGATCCATGCTCTGTAGACTGATGCTGAAAGGTCCAATAGTGTAGGGATTTGTTTGGCTAACTAACGTTGAACTTGGGTCAAGCCCCAAATAGCCAAAAAATGGTTCCGTTGCCAGGACCAAAATATGCATAAGAGATATGCGATGTCGTATCATTGGAATCCAACTAAGAAAGAGGTTGAATATTGGTTGGACAGGAAGATCCACGAATTCGCAGCGCAGGAGAAAAAAAATCTATGACTAACAATGGAACAATGGCTAGATAGGTACCTATATACAGAAATCCATGAGATCTTTTTCTGTTCCTTTCCAGATGAGTTATATGAGTGGATCGTGAAGCTAGCAGATAGCCAAGGAAGGTGGAGACTTGACGGTCTTATTGTCTGGACCCCAGAGTTAGTACAGAGACTAGAAGCCTCTGAGGATAAGATCGCCCATGCTATGGATCATTGGCTCGATCGCATCATAGGAGGATTTTTTACTAAATTCGTGATCGATACATCATTTAGTTACAGTGAGGCAGAGCGATGCTTTTTCAAGGGTCTGCAAGGTAAGTACTTGAAGTATTTGAATACCTGGATTGAGATGGTATTGTGTGAAAAATGGGTTATATAGCTACATTGGTGTTTAGAGCTACGTGAAGTGGAAAGACTTACAAGAACGAAGGAAGAAAGGGTCTTGAATATATTCCATTGATTTCACCTCCATTGGGTGATGAAGACGGAGTAGCGCAGGCTTCTCCGTGAGGTGCAATTCAATTAATAAGATAGGGATTCCTGTGACTGCCACCTCCACCCACACACTTCAACTTCACCACCATCACTTGCAACTTTAGCCATACCACCACCACCTCCACCGCAGATTATCATGGAAAATTCAGTGAAGCTACCTTTATTTAAAGGCTTGGTAAATGAGGACCCGAACCAGTTTTGGTTCTTCATGAAAGCTGTATGGGAAGCTCAGGGCGTTACAGATGATCACATGAAGAAAGAGACATTGGTTAGTGCTCTGCAGGATCGCGCGCTAACCTGGTAGGTAAAGTACTCTAATGGTAACCCAAACGTTGGAATGGCAGACATCCAGACTGTGCTGAATAAAGAATTCAATCGGCCCAAATCTGAGGCAAAATCAAATGTGGGGTTCAACGAAATTGTTATGAAACTAGGTGAGACACCTTGGGAATTGGATCAGAGGTTGAAGTGTAAAATCCACAAAGCCAATATGAACTTAATAGATGGACAACACTATGAATGGTTTATGGCTTTGCTCCTGCCACACCTAAGGGTTGCACTATCACAACAAAAGATTACGACTCAGGAAGATGCCTTGGAGATTGCAATGAGACTGCATTAAACATCGATGCAAGATCCGAATTTGGGGGTTCAGGAGATCCATGCGTAGTTGCAAAATCTTTGCTTTGAAATGAAAAGTTTGAAGTAGGATAGAAAAACTCGACCAGAGGTGCATGAAGAGGTATGGTGCCTAAAATGTAAAGGCCAAGGGCATGAAAATGACCATTGCCTGGTCTTTGTGAACTGTATTGCAGGAGGAGTACCGATGCCTTTGAGGTCGAAAGCTCAAGCAGGACCGAGCGCGGGGACTTCGCTGTAGTGTGCTATATGTCAGGTAGCAGGAAAACATACGACAAATAACTGCCATTTGCTGCAGAAGTTTATACAAACACCACAACAACTATTTTGCAACTTTTGTAGGTCGGTAGGGCATGATGAGTGCAACTGCAGAAGTTATGAATTGATGATGGACAGAACACTCGCCTATAGGGTTCAGGAAGAAACACGCCCCCCTAACTAGAGCGCAGGGATGGAGTGATCAAAATTTCAACAACGCGGACAAGGCCGAGGCAAAGGAGGACCTGGCAGAGGTCGAGGACAACTGATCTATTACAACTGCAGAGGATTAAGACATTATACCTACAAATGCACTAACCCTACGCAATCGTCGTGCAAATATTGTACTCAGTTTGATCATGAGACAGGGGATTGTGTATGCTGATAGCAAGGATGCACGACAAAGGGGCACTACCACCTCAACCGACTCATAACCTACAGATGATGTAGTCTGAGCCTCACGATGAGGATCCAAATGTTAATATAGTGCTTCGAAGTGGAATTACAATAAGTGATGATAAGGGGAAACAACCCGAAGATAGTGCATGGGTTCACAAGGCTGCGACGAAGAAGGTTGAATTTCATTCAGAGCGTGCACGTGAAACATTCATGGAAGCAAAGAAGAGCTTCATTAAGGCCTCTACCTCAAGGAGCAAGGATAAGGTTGATCAGGAGATAGACCCTTCTATGCTTACAAACTTTCTAGAAACCCGCATGAAGCTGTTACATGATAGTAAGGATGTGAAGGGATTACAGGAACTTATATATAGATGCACCGGAAATACTCCAGGTGAACCACACATGGTACGAAATATTGGTAAGCATAAAGCAAGGACAGGATGAGAGATGAGGTTGATTGCGTAGATAGGAGAATATGAAATGGATCAGGTTATTTTGGATTTGGGGTCAAATGTAAACTTCCTACCAAATCATACTTGGGAATGGATGGGAAGACCCGCACTGCAATGGCCTCTGATTTAGTTAAGGATGGAAAATCAGCAGAAGATCATCCCCATGGGGTGGCTGCAAAGGGTGACTATAGTTATTGAAGGTGCGAGTGCGTTGGATGAATTTGAAGTAATAGAAATTGTGGATGACAACAACCCCTACCCTGCGCTCCTTGGAATTGATTGGACTACTGATATGAACAGGGTAATCAACCTAAAGAAGCAAATGATGATATTTGAAAACAAATCACTCCACGTAATAGTACCCCTATATCCTACTAAAGGATCGCGCTATACTGAACCAGTCTGTGTTATGAGAGCACTGGCGATTTGGATTGCATATACAAGATAATAACGCGAGACCAAGATTGGGTGAATCCAATAGCAGATGGATGAATCCAATATAAGTAACCACGCTAAGCTGTAACATGATGACACGACCACTGCATTGTGTGTCATCAAAGGTAAGAAATCTACCCACTTATGATGACCTGAATGATGTAGATGTATTTTTGGATGCATTTGAGAGGTAAGTACCAGAGAAGTAGCACTTCCAGCCTTTGGACTAGGAACTGCGTGCTACGCCTGCAAGATGGTGGGGTATGCACAAGGGTAGCTTTGATGATTGGTGCAAGTGTAGGAGGATTATGAGAACAAGCTTTGGGAAATTGAAGGTACAAATGACAGACAAATATGATGGGAAGAATGATTCGTGCACACACTTGGCCAAATGGGCTCAGGCTTATGGAATGAAGCCCCAACCAGAATGGGTGCACTTATTCTGTCATACCTTGGATGTCATCCCGATGAACTAGTACTTGGAAATAGAGCTTCACCATGGTATAGGTGAATGAGATATTCTGCGCAAAGGATTCATAATGACATCCAAATTTGAAGATGGGTTTGACTGTATTGATGAAGCACTACAAGAAGCGAAAGAAATGATCTTTAGGATACCACAAGATCCTTTGGATTTGATTCAACCCAATTGGATGACTTAGCTGAGCCACGCACTGGAATACTATAACGTGACTGCTAAAGAAGAAGATGAGGATCTGTGAAAGATTAACATCCCTAAAACAGAGGGACACTGTGAGGTTGACGGATTGCAGATTGAGAATCTTGATATAACCGCACCACTGAAAACAAAAGAAGTAAAAATTGGTACAGAGGCGAAGTCCAAATTCGCGAAGATTGGAGATTACTGGGATGATGCGACGGTGGATACGGTCATTGAGTTGCTTCACAAATACCATGATTTGTTCCCTACCAAGTTTACGGAGCTAAGAGGGATAATAGGAGACCAAAGTGTTATGAATATCACGTTAAAACCCGACGTGAAACCGGTTAAGAAAAAACCTTACCGTCTCAATCCAAAGTATAAGGAGAAGGTCCACTTAGAGCTAAACAAGATGCTTGTGGTAGGTATCATTGAGCCCATAGAAGAAACTGATTGGGTAAGCCCAATGGTGGTATAGGAAAAGAAGAAAAATGATGAAATAAGGATATGCGTAGATCTTAGGAAGTTGAATGATGCTTGTGTTCATGATCCTTTCCCAACTTCATTCACTGATGAGGTGTTGGATAATGTAGGTGGCTAGGAAGTGTATTCCTTCACTAATGGGTTCTCTAGCTACCATCAGATCAAAATCACGCCAGAGGATAGAAGCAAGATGACCTTCGCGACCGAGTGGGGATATTTTCAATACACTTTAATGCCTTTCAGATTGAAGAATGCGCTTGTGATTTTTTCGCACGTAGTCATGGATGCATTCAAGGAATTTATTCATAAGTTCCTGGAAGTGTACTTTGATGACTGGACTGTTTTTGGGCTGTTGAAACACCATGTGGTAAGTTTGTGCTTGATGCTAGATACTTGTCGAAGGTACCATATCGCGCTCAATCTAAAGAAGTGTCTGTTTTGTTTTCCCTTTGGGACTCTGTTGGGTCATGTGGTTTGTAAACGGGGACTAATGGTAGATCCTACGAATATTGTAGTAATACTTAACTTGGAAGCACAGAGGAGTGTGAAACAACTACGTGCAACCTTAGGAGATACTAGGTATTACAGGAAGTTTATCAAGGGCTATGCCCGCATCACCGCGCCTATGGAAAATTTGTTGAAAAAGGATGTCACTTTATGTTGGAATGAGGACTATAAGAAAATATTGGATGTATTGAAAGAAAATATGGTCACTGCGTCGATTTTAGTCTTCCTGGATTTGAAGGAGTTTCATGTAGATGTAGATGCATCATGTATAGCATTGGGAGCAGTACTGACATAGGTTGGCAGAGGAGAATTGGACCATCCCATAGCATTCACAAGCAGAAGGTTATCCAAGGCTAAGAAGAACTACGCCACCATCGAGCATAAAGGGTCAGCCATGGTATACGTGCTCCAGAAGTCTAGAC
>APFE031508234.1:110884-156433 GCA_000404065.3 Pinus taeda | reverse complement strand
ATCTCATTCTCTAAATTAAAAGCGGGAATCTTTTCTACCTCTTTGACTAGGATTTCTTTCCTTTCCTTTTCTTTCAATGCAACTTGCTGATGTGATTGTTCTGCTGATGGTGATTTACTGCTCTCCGGACCAACCACCTCCTTTCCTTTCCTTTGTGTAACTGATGAATCATTCTTTGATGCCTCAATGTCCTTCCTTTTCTGAATTGGTTTGACCGGAACATCTTTGTTTCTAAGTGAATATCACTGCTGCTAGGCAAACAAAGCATTCATATAGCCTCTTTGGTACTCATCTGATTCTTCCTCCAAGACGGTACCATTTGCTAGAATGAAATCTACGTCTTTGTGTACAACTGAACTTTTTGCATACTCCTCATCCTCAGTAAGATAAATAGGCAAATCATCGAGAGTAAAGAGGTGGTTTTCTTCACCTATTATATTCCTGTCCTCATCTAATTCCATTCCATGCACACTATTTTGCTGTAAAGGTGGCTGTACTGGCTGCTGTGCTATATGCTCTTGGGCTCGCTGATCTCTCTGTCTTATTCTATATTGTGGCTGTTGCTGGCCACAGAAGTTAGGATTTCTAACTTGTGGCTCAGGTTTATCAAGTTTCACCCTTTCAAGCATCTACTCTACCTTCCGAAGTAGCTGATCTACCGAGGAAGATTCTTCTTTTACAGTGCCCTTCTTTTCTGCCTTTGCTCTAGCTCTCTTGGTCAGCAGATTTTCTTCAACGCTGACCGCTATCTTCTGCATGTCTTACATTGTGGCCGGTTCTCTCTCTCTTAATTGATAAGCCATGTAAGCATCAAAACCATCTGGGAACTTCACCATGGCTAGTCCCACAGGTGGCCTTAGATGATCTGGAATTTCGTTATAAATTGAATTGAATCTAATGCAATAGTCTTGGACTGACTCACCAACGTTTCTTTTGATTTGCTCATATTCAGCCAGAATTTGAAGAGGATTCTTTTTCACTTCCCATCGGTTTAAAAATTGTCTTTGTAGGTCAGCCAAGGTAGCGATGTGTGTAGCCGGCAAATCTCTGAACCATTTCCTCACTTCACCTGCAAATGTCTGTACAAAGAGTCTCATTGCCACATTCTCTGCATCAATCTCATGAAGTTCATAGAAATTTGCCATTCTGTCCACATGTTGCTGAGCAGTAATGCTATTAGGAGTGCCATCAAAAAAAGGGATTTTTCTATGATAATCTGCGGGCATATCATCTAAAACTTGACGCAGAACAAGAGGTGCAAAACGGGCAACCATCACTCTTGGTGGATTTGGTCTCGGAGGTGTTGGAGGAGTGTGCATAGTTTGTAAGGGACTAGCAATTGGAGTTTGAAGCTAAGCTATAATGTAGTTATCAATCGACCGGTTAGCCCTTTCCGTCTCCAAGTCTACAAGAAACTATGGATTGTGGATAGTAGAGTCAACCGCCCTTTCGGATTTGGTTTTGAACAACGATAGTTCAAACTGCTCATCAAAATATAGCTCTTCGAGATACTTAAAAATGTCAGGGCATGAATGGGATTTGAACATGTGAGATATAGAGCTATCTTGATGACGAATTCTTGAAATCAAATTGGGATTTTCGTAGATGTGCGAAGGATCTGGATCTGGATTAGCTCTGGTATATCTTCTAGAAGCCAGTGTGCTATTGAGAAAAATCAAAGGACACAACCAACTTACTCAGCCTATCCAATCCTAAACTTATCATTCGGAAGCTTAGAATTATCGAGAAGTAAGGGTATTGATTTCGTTCCCCAGTGGAGTCACCACTATGTTAGCACCTAAATCTGCCTTAGGCTGAAGGAAGGCAAAATTCAGGGTAACCACAAATCAGGCTCAGCCTGGTAGCTAGCCCTACCAAAATAGGAGAGGGCTCTCTCTGAGTCACGCTCAGTGAATAGATAAGTGATATGGTCTGAGATGAATTAAAGTGAAATATTGATCTTAGGCTAGTAAGTAAATATGGCTACAAGAAGTAATTTTTATGAATGACTGAGTTTCTGGGATGGTATGGGACCAACGGAAAACAATGAGCAGAGAATTTAACACAAAGGAACATATTACTTCGTGAGGCAAGACAGGCAGAAAGTCTAGAAATTTAGGTTTGAAATAGTGCGGAATGGAAAGATTGCTTAGGAGGGTGAAAAGGGCATGGACAACATGAATCCTTTGCAATAGAAGAAGAACACTGAACATGAAATTTTCTCACAGGCAGAGCAATAAAAATTAATTCTACCTTATCTAACTTAGAAAATTTCACTGGAAATGAATATGAAATGAACTGTGAAACATAAAGAAATACATATGAAACATAAGAGAGACATTTTCTACACTCACAACCACATGAATCTAATGAAACAGAGCCGCAACTGCCTTTCATTAATCCTCTATCAAAATATATAATGAAGAAACAAAGTTTCTTTCCCACAGTCTCCCAGAAATTACAAGCCAACCAACCCTTTGCAAATAGTTTGCATACAATAAATAGACCATGCTATGAGGAGATAGAACGACCAAGAGTTGGGGAGTTTCTCAAATCATTACAAAATGGAGATGGAAAGCCAACCATTAGCTACAGGTGCAGCATTACAAAGATGAAAAATGGCTTGGGTGATCATTTGCCTTCCTTTGCCACTTGGATAGAAGCCAAACTCTTTTAAATTTTTCTTAGTTGCTGAAAAAAGTGAAATGTAGATCAGCAGGCCCACTTGGAGAAAGTAGCAAATCGAAATTTCGCAAAACGGAGGTGAATTTGGCCTTTTTCTCTATAAGCTTTATGCCACTTTGGAGGCTGTTTTGAGGCACTTGCAGGAGTCCAAAATGTGCCCAAGTGTGCTTGCTGGAAAGCCTAGCCTGTCTACTTTCCAACCCAAGTGGAATTTATGAATTTGGTGCTCATTTGCCCCTCCAAATCTTCATTCTCCCAAGACTGCTTCCTGTGTGTCAAAATAGGGGCAGAGAGGTCATTTTTTGGGTGTTTTTGGTCTCGTGGAGACTCAAATCATGCCCAAATTTCTTGTCCAAGCACCAGTAGTCGTGATGCTTCATGCTGAATCCAAAAATGCAAGCCATTTTTCATTTGGAGCTCACAATCCTAAGCGTCGCGCCAGTGGCGCCGCACACAGGGAGAAAAAACCTGTGTTGTGACCAAAATTTTTCCATGTGACCAAAATTGCCCCAAATTTCTTGAAATTTGGGCTGGAGGTTCTCTAAGAGGCACTATGTTGGGCCATAGAGGGTTCAGCCAACATTCGAAGCCGATCTTGCTCTTTTTTCCTCTTTTGTCTCTTTGTTGCTTTGCTCAATTTTGCCTTCAGGCTCCTTATCTGAGCCTTCGAACTCATGTTCCGTACCTTGTAATGAGAAACCATGTGCCTCAGTATGGTTTTGTCCCTGTCGGCCTTCTTCAGCAGTCTCTCAAGGTGGATGTTGATGCTCGAGCCAAGACTCACGGTCATTGTTAATCTCTTGCTCCAAGGGAGTGAGCTCGATCCTCCTATGTTGGGCAGCTTAGTGATTTTCACGGATGTTTTGCAGCTCCATGATCTCATGCTAGTCCTCAAGTTGTTTGTTCCTCTACTCCAAATACCTGATGATCCATTTGGCCCTCTCCAAATTGAGTGACAAGTCTTGGATCTCCGTTTTCTGCTCCTGGATGATCATCCTAAGTTTTGCACTCTCCACATCTGCATCATCATCCTGAATGAGGATGAAGTCGGCCTCCTATTCACCTGATGGCCCCTCATCATGCATGGGCCTCTTGCCCTTGTTTGGTACTTGTGTTGTCGATGCCAGAAGCGAGGCCCCTTTCACCCCGGGTGGAGATAACACTCGCTTTGCTGCTGCAAACAAGTGCCTACTGCCTCTCTGATATGTAACAAATACTGGCATAGTAGTGGTCTCATGGCACTCATACGGATGAGAAGGACCACCTATCTCATACTTTGCCTTTGATAGTACCTGTGAAGTGCTGAAGAGGTCACGGGAGATGAAGTCCTCCCAAGCAATGCCCTGCAATCCCAACTGATGATCTACCAAAATCCGGATAAGAGAAAAGTGATCAACACTGTTAAGTTACTACTGAGGGGTCTTATGCTACATGAAGGTGTTCATCCTCTCTATGTTCCTGCAAATGAAAAATGGGAGGTTCATCATCCGCACCCTGGTAAAGTGCATGAGCAACCTGATGTGATAGGCATATAGACGAGAGAACCTCCTCTCACAGCTGAAGTACTTCATGATCAATTTCATGAGAAGAGCATATTCATCTTTCAAATATGTGAATGGAAAGACTCTTGTGAGCTACCTCAAGAATCTGGCCTTAATTTCAGGCTCATAGTGTTGCCTATCCACCTTCTTTTTCTTGTGCCATTGTTCTCCAACATTCGGTATGTCGGTTGCCACTGAGATAGCTTCGAGTGTTAATGTGAAGGTGACCCTAGCCAAGATAGACTGACCTCCATGTAGGTGAAGCACAAAAAGACGGGCCAAATCATGATGAACTCTAACATTAGCCACCCTTTGACAAAAGTCCAAAACATGATAGTTACTGGAAACATGACATGGCAAGAGGGCAGGCCTGCAATTCAGTGGGGGTAGTTGGCTCATCCCTAACATGTTTGCCACTCTTGTGATGTGTCCTTGGAGCCTGTTCTTCCAAGGATGAATCACTTTGTGTCTCCATCTCATACTCTGATGAATGCTCAGATGCCATGACTGTTGTGTGTACTGTACTTGGGTTGCCCTTTGATGATGGTTTGAAACTAGGTGTTGTTGTGATATCTGCCACCAAGGGGAGCAATGAAAAAAGCGAGTATTAGGAGGGGAGTAATATGATGGGAATAGGGGTTATGGGGAGAAGTTTGTTTAGGGATATGTAGGGGGTTTGGGTATTTGATAAGGTAAGGTTTTGGGGTGTTATGTTGACAAATAAGAGGAGGGGATAGGGAATAGGGTTTGGTAGTGTTTTAGGGTAGGGATAATAGGAAAAATAAGAAAGGCGGGATAGGGAAAAATGGCAAGCAAGGGAAAAATGAGGGGTGAAAATGGAACCTTGGCATCAATACCACAATTATGCAACCCTAGCAACAATGGCTTTTGGTGTTTTTTTGTGGTTGGTTTTATGAGTTTTGTTGCAATTAAACATAGCCATGAACCACCATAACATTCATAAAATTTGATGAGCAAGCCATGATATAGAGCCTACCTATCAATTTGAGGGGTTTCACAAGCAACTTGAGGTAATTTGGCACGATTTCGGGCCTTTGTGGGTGTGCGCCGCGCGCCAAACCCAGTGCTCCGTGCCCTGTGTGTGCGCCACGCCCTGTGTGTGTGCCACGCCCTGTGTGTGCGCCACACCCGTAGAAATTTTTCACTGTGGGGTGGCTCTATGTGCGCCACGCCCTGTGTGTGTGCCGCACCCCTCTGTGTGTGCGCCACGCTCTAGAAAACGACTCCCACTCACTCTTAAACACGCACCTTGCTCTCCTAATCACTTTGCAACGTTTCTCTATGACCTTGATTTGCACAATAACCTTGATTTCTTGTGGAAACCTCTATTTAAAGACTTTGAAGTCATGGGTTAAATTTTTTCTTCTTCAAAAACCCATTTTGCTAATGTTATGTTTCGACACTTTTCACTGATTTAATGCAACACTGAATTTCACTTTTTCCTTTGAAATTTTAGCTCAAATGATGAAATTTTTGGCACTCTTTGCAGGGATTGCATGATAGGGCATTTGACCATGGAAACCATGACTGCACCTGAAGAAATCAATTGACGACTTTTTTTTGAAAAATTTATCAAATGACATTGTTTGACTTTTCTTCAAAACAGTGTTTTGAAGAACAGTCGAAGTCTATCCACATGACGATGAAATCATTTGAATCATAACTTTCTAAGGGCCTCACTCTAGCCTGCATGGCTTTATTGGACATGGCTGAAGACCAAATTTATTAATCCCTAGACCTAATGATCGAAAATGACTTTTGTCCATTAAAGGACCAGACCTTGACTGTCATGGACTTTAGTGATCATTGACGAAAGACCTAAGCCAGCAGGAGCCAGACATAAGGGGAAATGACTAGCATGACCTTTTCCATCAGAGTATGGCATGCCCATAGCGGAATGTAGCTGGGTAAATGGAGCAGGACTCCTAAAAATGAAATACATAAAGAGTTTTGATCTCTGACGGAGGACTGATAAGACCAACTCTAATAGGGTGTACGACTAAGTACGAGTTAAACTCGGACACAGATTATGAGACCGTTAGGATTAATGCGAAAGATATGGTGGAGTAAAGGCAGCCATCAAGTCAAATCATTGCACGTTATGGAGCTGTGATTTACAAACTATACGAATTATGCGTTTGAAATGCTATTTGAAAATAGTTTTTTCCATACCTTGGAATCATACCTCTTTCGTTTTCTAACTTTTAATTGCCTGCCTTTGTAGGTGTTGATGTCTTCAAAGATATTCTCCTTTCATACCTGCATCTTGCTTTTATTATTATTTGGCTAATCACTTGATTGTCATTGCAGAGTAATAGAGGATTAGCTGCAAAATCAGAAATCAGCTACGGAATCAGAATTCAGCTGCGGAAAATGACATTATGAATAACATATGACTTGGTGAAAGAATGGAAATGAAAAATGACTATATGGATGATACATGGAAAGGTGAATATGAAGAAAAACTGAAATAAATTTTATTGATGGAATGTGGTGGCGAGATGGAGCGAAATGAAATGAAACAAACTATGAGTGAAATGAGAGATTTTTTTTGGAAACGATAGGGCGTCAGAATCTTCTAATTTTTGCCCTGTATTTTCTATATAAGACTGCCAATCAGTGATTGGTTTTCAGGCTTATACATTATTATTTTTTTTTTTTAGATTATGATGAAAAAAAAAAAGACTAGGAGGGTGGAGAATAATGATTCTTCTTCACCAGCCTCATTGTTGAGTTATCTTGAAAGATTTTGATAAACTCCTCCTTTGAGATTAGCTTATGATAGATCTTCAATCTATGACCATTCACAAGGAGAGGAGTTTGATGTTCATCAATTGTTTTGATTCTTATTGCTCCATTGCTAAAAACTTTTTCAATCTCATATGGCCCAAGCCAATGAGTCTAAAATTTACCTTGAAAATCTTTGAACTTTGAATCAAATAGCAATGCCCAATCTCCTTCTTGAAACTTTTTGTCCTTGATGTACTTGTCATGCCACTTAGCTCTCTATAGTTGAAATAGATCAGTTCTTTGAACTGCTTCTTGTCTGATCTCATCTAGTTCATTCAACTGCTCGAGTCTATGCTTTTGAACTTCTGATAAATCCATTCCAACTGAACTGCCATCTTGAAGGTTTTAACTTGGAACTCAATGGGGAGCAGAACTTCCTTCCCATAAACAAGTTCATAGGGAGTATGTCCCGTTGTGTTCCTGCATGTAGTTCTGTAGGCCCATAAGGCTTCAGGAAGCATTTCTGCCCAATCTCTTCTATGTAGATGCACAGTCTTGGTAATGATTCATTCAATTACTTTGTTTGTGGATTCCACTTGACCATTTTCCTGCAGATGATAAGGAGTGGATTTCCTATGCTTGACCTTGTACTCTTTCATAAGCTTCTCCATCATTCTGGATGTGAATTGACTTCCTTGATCTGTCCAAATTTCCTTAGGAACACCAAAGCGAGTAAAAATATCCTCATAAAGAAAATTAACTACTGTATTTTCAGTAGCAGAAAATAATGCTTTGGCTTCTACAGATTTAGTGACATAATCAGTACATACCAATATATACTTTCTCTGCTTGAATGGAGGATTAAGAGGTCCAATCAAGTCTAAAGCCCATTTTTCAAAGGGTTCGATGAGTACCTGAGGTTGTAATGGCATCTCATTTGAGGGGGTAGCTTTCCCTACCCTTTGGCAGCTGCCACACATTTTGACATATTGTTTTGCATCTTTGAAGAGGGACGACCAATAATATCCTAAAGAAAGGATTTTATAATTTACCCTCTTGTCAGCAAAGTGTCCACCGCAAGGTTAATCATGACATTTTTTTAGAATATCAAGCATTTCATCTTCCCTAACACATCTTCTGATCAGAAAGTTTGGCCTTGTTTTGTACAATTCATTAGAAATCCATGAATATGTTGAAATATCCTGAATAATCTTTCTTTTTTCACTAGGAAATAAATGTGGAGGTAGTTTCCCTGTAACCAAATAGTCAGCCATATCTACAAACCAAGGAGTTTTAGTAGTTACTGCAAATAAGTATTCATTAAGAAACTTATCCTCTATAGGACAGTCTTCTTTGATATTCTGAATCATAGACAAGAAATCAACAACTATGTTTTGTTTCCTAGGTCTATCTAACACAATAATATTGAATTCCTGTAAAAGTAGGAGCCATCTTGTAACTCTGCCATTAGTAATAGGGTTTTTCATCAAATATCTAATTGCAGAATGATCAGTATGAATAAAAGTTTCATAGCCTGTTATATAATGTATGAACTTATTAATCGCATGAACAACAGCTAAGAACTCTTTTCAGTCGCAGTATAATTTAACTCAATGGGAGTCAAATTTTTACTGGTATAATAAATGGCATAAGGAACCAAGTCTTTTTGTCCCAGTATAGCTCCTAGAGCTATATCTGAAGCATCTTTAGAAATATGGAAAGGAAGTTTCCAATTTGGCCCTCTTAAGATAGGTGCTTTAGATATTTTTGTTTTCAAGGCTTCAAATGCTGATTGGCAATCAAGACTCCACTTGAATTCACAGTCTTTTGTAAGTAGTTTGAAGAGTGGAGATGCTATTTTGGTAAAGTTTTCTATAAATTTTCTATAATATCTAGTAAATCCTAGAAAACTTCTAACATCTTTTCGACAATTTGGAATAGGTAACTTGGAGATGACTTCAACTTTGGATTTGTCTACTTTAATCCCATCCCCTAAAATATGATGTCCCAAAACAATACCTTCAATAAACATCATAAGGCATTTTTCATGGCTTAATGAAAGGTTTGTTTCTTTACATCTTTTAAGGAATTTTTCCAAATTTTCCAAGGCTTCTTCAAATGTATTACCATAGACTATAAAATCATCCATATATACCTCTACACAATTGTGGATTAGATTAGAAAAAAATTTTAGTACTGCCCTTTGGAATGTTGCAGGTGCATTACATAATCCAAAAGGAAGCACTCGGTAGGCAAAAGTTCCCCATGGACAAGTAAATGTGGTTTAGCCTGATCTTCAGGTGCTACTTGAATTTGATTACAACCACTAAAACCATCCAAAAATGAAAATTACTTTTTGCCTGCTAATGTATCTAATACTTGATCTATAAAGGGCAAGGAAAGTGATCCTTCAAGGTTGCTTTATTCAATTCCCTATAATCAATGCACACCCTCCATTTATCATTCTTTTTGGGCACTATCACCAAGGGAGAAACCCATCGGCTATCTCAGATTTGGTAAATGAAGTTCACATTGAGTAATTTTTGGAGCTCTTCTTTCACAATCTCCCTAAGATTTGGATTCATCCTTCTTTGAGGTTGTCTGATTGGTCTACTGTTTTCCTCAATATATATATGATGGATGCAAGTCTTTGGGTCAATACCTTTCATAGTAGTACACTCCCATGCAAATGCAACAGAATTGTTTTGTAAGATTTTGGTTAGCTCCTCTTGTTGTAACTTTTCCAAGTTTTTTTTGATATTCAATGTTTTACCTGGAAAAATTTCAAACACAGAACTGCCAAACTCTTCCATAGAGTAGAGAGACATTTTTCTTGATGACAAGTATTCAATATCAGAATCTAACTGAAATTGTGTGTGATCATATTCTGAAGATGTTTCAAAATTTTCTAATGTGTTCAAGATTTGACTATCCTCACTAACTTCAGAGAGAGTAAAGATGGGTTGTATAACATCTTCATCATTGACCCATTCATTGTCTCCTACTTTTGTAATTACTTTTGCTAGAGGATACAAAGAAAATTTATTTGTTGAACTACCATCATAAATGTACATGTCACTAGATCTAAAACTAATAAAAGCATCAGTTGTGGCTAGCCAAGGTCTTCCTAAGATGAGTGGGTGCCCTCCTGGATTATTCTGGGGAGTCAAAATCATGAAATCCACTGAATATTCCCAAGAATCCAAGGAGACCAAAATATCTTCTACTACACCATCTGGTTTGATTACTAATCTATCTATAAGTTGCAGTAAGTTAGGTGTGAAAAAAAGATTAGGAAGTTTAAGCTGTTCCATAGTCTGTCTACTCATAATGTTTATAGGAGCCCCTAAGTCATTCAAAGTATTTGGAATTTCTATTCCATTTATGTGTGTCTTGACAATTGGACTACCTGGATCCACATATTTTTGCATGGTAATCTTTCCCATCATGATATCTGGTATTTTTCGTACCAGGTGAATTCTTTTTGTGTCTCTGGGTTTCCTACCTGGTCTTTTGATACTCAACTCCTTTATTGTTTTTACTAGAATAGGAATTTCTCTAATGGCTTGTAACAAGGGAATCTTGATACAAACATTCTTTAATTCATCTAGGAAATCATAGTTAGGCAACAAGATTTGTTTTTCCATCCCCCTGGCAATTTGTAATCTCTCAGGAAAAGGAGGTGCAGATGTAGATACAGGTTTCTCAACTATAGGAGTTGTGTGGGTTGACTCTTTTTGTTTTTATTTTTGAATGGTTGGGTTTTGAAGGGATGCTTCTTCAAAAATTTTATTGAATTTCAGAGAATCCTCCTCAAAAGCATCTTGCTCTTGAATATCTATAGAAGGCTTTTCCATTTCTAAAACCCTACCAAATCTAAGTTGAACATCATTAAGATCTAGAGGCACAATCATGTAGGTACGAAATGGTTGTCCTTCTACCATGTAAGCATTCTGAGGGTTTTTGTTGTTTGTATTTGGTAATGGTTGGGTTGGTAGTTGATTTGGCTTCTATTGAAATGGAAGCAAGAGTTAAGGATTTTGATTTTGTTGAGGAGGTTGTTGTTGTGGAAATGGTAATGAAAGTTTAGGGCTTTGATTTGGAAGTTGTGGATTTTGTTGTTGGTTTTGTGGGGGAGGATAGCCCTGATAAGATGGAGGATATTGATAATACTGAGCAAATATCCCATAAGGATTTTGTACCCCTTGTGCCCATGATTGAGATTGATACTGATTTTGAGGTTTAGGCCAAGGTTGTTGCCAAGAATTCCAATTTGGTGGGGGCTGAAAATTCATTGGATTGTTAAATCCTTGATTTTGTTGCCCTTGCCAAGGTCTTCTTGAAACAAAGCAAAGAGATTCTACAGAATTTGGGTCCTCCTGGAAGACAGATTTAAGCCCTGGGATTGAAGGACAATCCTTGGTCTCATGACTTTCTGAGAAAGTCATACATGTTTCTACAACTTTTGCATCTAAGGGACATTCTCTTAGAGCATGTTTCTTTCTACATTTTGGGAAAAATATGGCTAAGGAATCAACTTCTATTTTCTACTTATTTTGAATTTTAAGGGTGTTTAGCTATTCATTGAGGCTCCCTAGAATGTCAGTTTTGAACTCATCAAACATATTTGCCAATTTCTGCCCTACTTATTGTCCCAGTTGCAGATTTGTTTGCTCTAATAAGAGAATGATCTCTGGGCCCTTTTCCATTTTTAGATTTTCCCCTTGAGAGATGGACACATAGTTCTACTATGTCAGTTAGTGGAAGTTGAGAGATGTCTCCCTTCCCCATCATGTTTAAAATATCTATCCATTCATCTCTAATGGCTTTCAATAAAAGGGCTTTCAAGGTTTCCTCATCTAAATTGTTCATTTTTTCTCTCTTTAAGTAGTATTGAAACCTCTCAAACAAATCCTCTAAGTTCTCATCTTCTTTTTGCATCATTTTGAATACCTCATCCTTATGATTGGTACGAATACAATAATCCAGGTATCTATCCAAAAATTCCTACCTCATATCATTCCAAGTCCTAATAGATTGAGTGACTAATCCCATAAATTGAAAGCTAGTTAGAAAACCTAGAGCTAGCTCAGGCTTTTAGGGGAAGAAATCAATTTAGAAGCGGTCTTTGAGGGGAAGAAAGAGTCTTTCAGGACCTGACCTTAACAATCTATTTGAGGGGAAGAAAGGATTGAAAGGTGAAATAATGAAAACAGATCATGAGCGTAATATGCCATTTCAGAGTAGCCCATTTCAATGTTGAAGGGAACAATTTGAGTTTTTGAGATTCTTCTAGATAGTCATAGGTTCGGCATAAGACTTCAAACTCAAATAGAAATGTTTCAGGATCCTCACTTCACAATCCATAGAAGTTTGGGAGGACGGATGGTGAAATGTTTTTCATTGTTGTATGGGTTTTCTCATCTACTATAGGGAATCCAAATTCGTTATCTCCTTCCCTATTTCCTCCATTGTTACCTCTACCACCTCCATTATTTCCTCTACCTCTGCCTTTACCCCTTCCTCCAAATAGTGAAAATTCTCCATCTTGCTCTTTTTCTGCCATGCTAGTTTCGTCAAGATCTTCTGGCTATTCTATTAATGGCTAATGAGAGAGAGTTTCTACCTCCTCTTCTTCTCTAGGTAATTCTGCTTCTTCCACTGCAATAGGCTCCCCTATGGAGGTGAAGAAGGGTTCTTCTCTTAGGTCAGATTTAGTAGATGGAGTGGGAAAATCTTCTAATTCAATTACTGCCCCTTGAATTCTATGAATCCTAAGGCTTTGAGTATGAGTCTCGGATGGAGGGGTATCTTTTCTATTCCTTGAAGTAGTTGGAGTTGTAAAAATTGAACTTTTACCCCTAGCTATAAACCTTCCCCTAGAATCTCTTTCTCTATGCATATAATTTTTCTTTTGATAATTTTAATTGTGCTAATAATCCTTTTTCTGATCTTCCATACCACACTAGGTGCAACAATAGATCATACTCAAGAAATTATTGGACTAATAACTCTTTTTTCTGATCCTCTAGATCACACTAGGTGCAAGAGGAGAGCATACTTCAAGAAATTATTAATTTTCCCTTATTTTTTTAAATGTAAGAGATAGGCTACCTAGTTACACTTCCCCGACAATGGCGCCAAAATGTTTAGTTAATTTAGCGTGTCCTAAATTTCTACATAATTTATCAATCTAGGAGTCGTAAACTGATCAAGTGTAGTGAACCGTATGTGCTAGACAACCTTTTCTTACCTCATTGTTTTCAGTTTTATCTTGTTTTGGGGTTTTTTCCTGTTGTTCTCCTAAAGTGGTTTAACGCAATGGAAATCCTAATCTATGTTAAAGCAAAATTTTAAGAATACTTTTAAAGATCAAGTTTGGATATAGAGTTGAAGACAAGGTTTATTCTTCTGTTTCTTGTAATGATTTCCAAACTTTGAACTTATGGCATCTTAAAACATGTTGTCTACAAAATCAAAACATGAATAAGAGCGTAAACATGCAACTACATAAACCAAAATAAAAATGAAGTACTGAAAATGAGATTACTATCTTTGCTCTTCATCCTAATTGCAAAATTGAAATCTAATAAATTGCTGCAACTCAAAACCAAAAAGTAAAGAAACTGGAAACTAGTCAATGATTTCATCCATAATCACAACATTTCGTCAATTAACTTCTAAAATCGGGTTAAGCTAAAGGCTCCAGAAATATCATCATATGGCATGAAAGGAATGACATCTAAATTATCTAATTTGCATAATAATGAAAGAAAAATCAATTACTTCACCTATAATCACAACATTTCGCCAATTAACTTCTAAAACGGAGTTAACCTAAAGGCTCCAGAAATATCATCATATAGCATGAAATAACTGATATCTAAACTATCTAATTTGCTCACTAATGAAAGAAAAATCAATTACTTCACCTATAATCATAATATCTTGCCAATTAACTTCTAAAATGTGGTTAAGCTAAAGGCTCCGGAAATATCATCATATATCATGAAGAACTGATATCTAAACTATCTTGAACAGTAAAAAAATCTCACTAAGTAAAAGCATAAACAATTGAAATTGAAAACTAAAGTTCAGCAGAGGAAGCAAGTCTCAATATCACCACTTGATGCAAAAATTACACTAAGAAGCTCGAGCATAACCAAACTTAAAAAACAATTCTGAAGTGCACCTATCAATTTTAGTAAGAAATGTGACAACCTACAAAAACATGTATAGGATTAGAATGATTGAGATCATAAGTAAAACATGAGAAATATACAATTCGAATGAGAGAAAATATACATGAAAACGATACAAAAACAAAAGAAGAACCTCAGTTACGCAGGGGCCCTCTACGTAACTTTGGTCTAACATGCTGTTATTTCAAACCACACTTAAACAACCATGTGAAAAAGAGAGTTTTGTATTATGAAACAGAGTAATATGTCTCTCAGTTACAAAACTTCAAAATAACGCTAAAACAACAATATCAAGAACTAACTATCTGCGTTGCAAACACTTATATTTATAGAGAAAATAGATAACTGTATTTCAGAGGAATTTCTTCAACTATGGACATGTGAACACTAAACAGGTCAAAATCTGAGGTTTCAGCCTCTCGGTTGCCATGAGTAGTAAATCTATGCGAGGTGTTGAAAATGCAACAAGATGATGGAGCTTAGTGAAAAGAAGTCGCCTTCACTAAGTGGTCCTGCAGGCTATTTTTGGCGCAAAGACTATTTTTAGACTATGTCTATGTTTAGACATATGGATCATGGTCTATGAGTTGCGGGATGCTATTTGTGGATGATTGGTCATGTTGGTAAAAATAGATGGACTTCTATTTTTAGACATATGGGTGGAGTTTATTTTTAGACTACCAGTCTAAATATAGAACAGTCGAATATTATTAGCTCTTAATAATATTTGGACTATAAACATTATCTTATCCTCTTGCAGCACTTCAGTTCGAGCTACGGATGTGGCACATGCAACTTCCAGAAGGAAATACGCTTTTCTTATGGGTAACTTGAGCTATTGCATGGAGGACTTCAGTGATTGAGTTCTGTGGAGTTGAATGAGGAGTTGATGGAGTTGTGTTCAGTTTGACTTAGCTGAACTAGTTGTATTTAGTCTAACTGATCAATAGACTAAATGATGAGTCGTGTGAATTAGTTATTAATTAATTCACAAATTATTAACTCATAAAGCAACTGAAGAATACATCAGTTAACTCAGTGCATTGACAGTTCAATGGAGACAACTGTTAGAGGTGAGTGAAAGGGCAAGACAACTGTCAGTTGTGACTATAGTTGTGCATGTGATTTGCACAATCAATGGATTAAGTATTGCCAATGAGGATTGCATGGTATAGGAAAAGGGAATACGAATTTGGAGCTAATTCATTCATCAGTATTCTCATGCAGGATTGCGTAGTGGAGGCAGGCAAGCAGCGGAGGAGATTTGAACCTGTGATTGATTCAGATCTAAGCTAGTTTGTGTGTAACAGGTGGAGATAGTGCTGAGTACTTGTGAGGAGTATTGTAATATGTATTGTTACATGTTCTCAATCAATATAATATACAGATAGTTGGGGGTTTTCAGCTTTATGCTTTCACCGGGTACATACTGTGTTGATATGTGTGATTGATGCTTCAATGTGCGCATGCGATTGTTTCCTAATTCCACAAAATTGATGATCAACGTAGAGGAGGTTATGTATTATGCATGATTCTTCAAATAGTGTATAATTAGGATAATCTCTGTGAATAAGTGTCATATTATTCACAATTTCTACACGAGGTGGATTTTGGACTGCGTTATGAAGATAACATGCAGGTGGTAAAAACAGATCCACGAGTTTAGGAACGGCTTCAGGCTTCTTTTACATGTAGGAACAAAGTCCTAGTTGACATAGAACTCTTCGTTGACCTCCCTTTGACTGGGACCTTTCCTTCCAAATTTGGCTAAGTAAATAGGACCTCATCCATGTGTGGATAATTCCTGAGCTGCCCATGTGTCTCATTCCTCCTACTGACACCTGTAACTTGTAAAACAATGAAAACGGCTATGGAATTGACAATTAGCTATGGAAAGTGGCTACATTCCATAGTTGATAAACAAAACCTAGATCAAATAGCACACACAACAATATAATTTGAAAATCACTCACATACACTCCTGAAATCAACATGTAACAACTTTTGATAGCTTAGGAGGCATTGACACGGGAAAATAGAAGAGAAAGGATTTAAGAAAATGCTTGCAAGAGAGGTAGTTTTGGGGCTTAAAAATACTTCAAGCTTAGAGGTAGATAGATCTTTTGTTTTCTGGATAAGGTTGCAGTCACTAATATAGTACATGCAATGGGAAAATATATTATTCTTCATCTTTTCTCTTATGAAGAAACCTATAAAATACTAGAGAAAGTCCCTAGAATTGTTTTTGTCCTTTCCATTCTCAAGCAACCTATAAAATGATAGTGAAGGTCCTTCAAATTAGAGGTTTTATTCTGTGCAAACAAAGGGAGGTCAAAGGAGTTCCTCCATTGGATTGGGATATTTTCATCTTTCCAAATGATCAAAGGGGAATGAGATTTCCTAACATAAGATATCAAGGTGATAAATGATTAGTATGAGCAGCGAAGAGGGATACCCCTTGGGAATCCTTATGCCATGATTTAATTCAAAGTACTCAACAACTTCAAGGTATTATATACTAGTTTCAATTGCATGACATAATTGGTCAACAACACTTCAAAAGATGTTAGTTGCATGGAAAATAGTACCAGACAGTTCCCAAGCATAAAAATTTGCGTTTCTTGCATATTTCAGGATCTGTGATTTATAGCTTATCATTCTCTTTAGTCATGCTTGGAGAATCAGTTCCATATAAAGGTATAAGCTACCAAAAATACATGGCTCATCAATCTTCCTCCAGGCTTCATTTTCCTCCAACAACTAATAACAAGTGAAATACCCAAATTCACTTTAGCTAACACTTTGTTAGGATATTCTGACACATAGGAAATAGTTAAGTATAACTTGGTCTAGTATAGATTTAGGTAAAGTGTGTTTCTTTACTATGTACTTTCGTAACTTACAATCTGATGGTCACGATATGTAGTGATCTGACGGTTCACTCTCCTCAGTATTACCGACACTTGATCCGTGGCTTAACACCCGATTGGTCCATGATCTCTATTTAAAGAGCATGGAGGGTCATTTGTAGTTTAACTGTTCGTGAGAGAAGCTTATGTAAAATTTCATTCTTTTATTAATAAATTGCCTGAAGTGGCCGCGTTGGCTCAGGACGTGGACTGTTTCCCTCTTTGAGGGTTTTAACCACGTAAAAAATATTGGTGTATTGATCTGTGATCTGTTTGTGAGCGGTGTCCTTTGGTGTTCTGTCTGAGGAACTTACCCTGTAAATTGCTACATGGTATCAAAGCTATTTGAGGGCTACATCCGTTGGTGATCCAAATCTGAAGCCGGTACAACTGCATCCGACTGCCATTTCCTAGATCTTCTGTTTTTTACTGCTTTTGGGCCGAGAGGACTGCTCTGTTTTGTTAGGAGCATCTGTTCCAGTGAGGAACCCCTTTCGTTTCATGTTAAAAGGTTTCTGGTAGCCCTAGCTATGTCATTTTTAAGATCTGGAGGTATACAGTGTTTATTTGCAGTTTCTAGTTATTTTCTCTCTGTTTATTATTTCAGTTTATTTAGCTTCTTTTTTTATTACTGGATCTATACCTTTCATTTTTGCGTATTCTCTTTACCCTACGACTCTGTGCGATCAGGGCAAATCAGAAACAGAGAGGAAAGATTTTTCTCATGCATATAGTGTTTTCTGTTGCGCCGTACTATGATCTCGGAAAATCAGAAACATTGAGGAAAATATTTAGTTTCCGGGTAAAGCTAACTTTAAGCCGTAAGGTTTTTTTTTTGTATGTCCATGTTGGGTTTTGTGTTTTTTTTTTTTGTAGGGAAAAAAGAGTTTTCTCAAGCAAGCACGCAACCCAAAGCTTCAGTGACTAAAAAAAAACAAAGCCCCCCCCCCTCTCTCTCTCAAACTTTTTGTTTAGCTCACTTGGTTCAAAGCTAATTTATGAGAGTAGAGGTCTTGAGTTCAAGTCTCCTTTTTGTTGGAAAGGGGGTGTTTTTTTTCATTTCCGCACATTCCCACACTCCGTCGGTGCCTTCATCAACTTTTATTCAAAAATCCATAACTTCTTCATCCGAAAGCCATTTTCAGAGCCATTTTTCTGAACCAGCCTAATTTTTCGAGATCTTTACATTGGAACATTTAGTTTCAACATATATAGCTTCAGTTTCTGTTAAAATGAAAATTCCATGCCAAGTTATTCTTGACAACACCAACTACTTCCAATGGTGGTCCTACATTGTGGATTTACTTAGAAGTAAAGGTATTTACATAATAGCCTCATGCCAAGAAACCAAACCGAAAGATGAAGATAAGGCAGCTAAATGGGAAAATAGGCAAGATCAAGCACGTGGGTTGATAGGGATGTCTATTTCTCCAGATCATAGATTCCATATTGCAGAACTTGATACTCTTGATAAAGCAATGGAGCAGCTTACTAAAGTTTTTGGAATAAAAAATGAACTTAGAGCCCATCAACTTGAAAATGAGTTGCTTACCTTGGACCCCAATAATTTTTCTTGCATTGAAGATTTTTTGTCCAAGTTCAAGACCCTTAGACTTCTCTTGGAAGGTGTTAAGGTTAAGAAAGAAGATAGTAACCTTATCTATTCCATTCTTACTAAGTTGGGACCAGCCTACTCTGTGTTTGTTTCCACCTTCCATTCTACAAGAGAAGCCTTCATTTCTTAAGGACAAGCTTACAAGTCTCATTCCTTTGATTTCTTTTTTGATTATTTAATAAGAGAACAAGAAAAACTCTTACACCTTGGTCTTCTTAATCTTGGAAACTCTTCTAAGAAAGCCTTAGCCACCAACAACAACCAAATTCAAAGAATCCTAAGAAGCCGTATCCTAAAAAGAATGGTCCTAAACCAAACAAGGGTACTAAGCAATTTTAGCCTCAAAATGAAAAATCATTTCAACAAAATGATAGTGCAAATAAAAACAAAGGGAAGAAGACTGATAGACATTGCCGCTTTTGTAATTGAGATGGCCACTTAGAATCCAAATGCTTTAAGAAGATGGAAGCCTTGGAAGTAGCAATGAAGAAGCATAACATCCATTTGGAGCACCTTTCAAATTCAAATTTATCTTCAGGAATAACACTTTCTGCATGTGGTTCTCAAACATCTCGGTCTGGATATGCACTAAATGTATCTTCTTCTTCTAATTCTCATGAGTGGTTCATTGATTCTGGAGCTTCTTATCACATGGCCAAAAAAAAAGCCATGTTTTCTTCTTTAAATGATTGTAACACCAAAAATATATATGTTGGTGATGATAGATCTCTTAGTGTTGCAGGAATTGGAAGTGTTCATATAGACAATGGTCAATTTAATGATGTACTATGTGTTCCAACCTTATCCTGCAACCTTCTATCTGTATATCAGATAAGTCATTCAGGTGAAGCTAAAATAGTTGAATTTTCACCTCACGATGTTGTAATTAAGGACCTAAGAGATCCTAGACAGATTTTAGCTACTGACATTGTTGATGATTCTACAAGGTTGTATAAGTTTAACAACTTTGGTTCATCAAATCTTCCATCGGTATTTGTTGCTCATAATGATGAAGTCAGCAAACTTTGGCATGAGCAATTTGGTCACTTAAACTATCACTCCCTTCAAAATCTATGTAAAGAAAATACGGTGACAGGTCTTGCAATGGTATCTTGCAGAGATGGTGTTTGTTCTGGATGTGTACTCGAAAAACATCATCGAGATAGTTTTGAAAAACGCGTCTCTTGGTACACCTCAGCCCATTTACAACTTGTGCATAGTGATTTATGTGGTCCACTTCCAGTTGTTTCATTCTCTGGCTACAAGTATTTCTTAACTTTCATTGATGATTTCTCCAGGTGCACTTGGGTATACTTCTTAAAACTCAAGAGTGAAGTATTTAACATATTTTTGGCCTTTAAGGCCTTTGTTGAAAAACAATCTGGACATCAAATTTTAAGGTAAGATCTGATAATGGCGGAGAATATGCTAACAACAAATTCATCAACTTTTACACTGAGAATGGAATTCAAATGCAACATATTGTTCCATATACTCCAAAACAAAATGGTGTAGCTGAAAAGAAGAATCACACCTTAAAGGAAATGGCTAACTATATGATTCAATCTAAAGGACTTAGTCTTAATTTTTGGGCAAAAGAAATTAACTATGAAAATTACATAATAAATCGCACTCCTACTAAGGTTTTAAAGAATATCACTCCAGAAGAAGCATGGAGCTCAATTAAACCAGATGTAAATCACTTTCATTTTTTTGGAAGTGAAGCATGGGCCCATATTCTAGATGAGAAACATAAATCTTTAGAACCTAAGAGTGAAAAATGTATTTTTGTTGGATACTATGAAGATGTCAAAGGATATAGACTTATTCCACTGAAGTCCAAAAATGTTATCATTAGAAGAGATGTAAAGTTTGCAGAAAATATATCGACCTACGAGCCTAGTTCGGTGGATGTGCCACCTCTCTCTATCTCTTCTACTTTTGAAAATATTTCTTCTTTAGATGATGAAAGCGAGCATGACAATCCTCCCCCACCTTCTCAGGATCCTTCTTCATCTACTCAGCTTCCAAAATGGGTTTGTGCTACTCAGGATGCAGCAGGCGCTCTTGCTGGTGATCCTACAGATCAACAACGTACATGTTCTCAGTTCAATAGAGCCTCGTCTTTACTTGCTCAAGCTTCAGCGAATTATGATCCTAACACCTTTGCAGAAGCTTTAGGCCATCTAGATTGGGACACAACTATGAATGAAGAATATCATTCATTATTGGCAAATGATACATGGGATTTTGTTCCTCTACCAAAGGGACGAAAACTTGTTAGATGCAAATGGGTTTACATAACCAAGTATGGAATAGATGGGAAAGTTGATAAACATAAATCTCTCTTGTTGCTAAGGGTTTTTCACAATTTGAAGGCATTGAATATACTGAAACCTTCTCCCCTGTTGCCAAAATGAACTCTATCCACCTTGTTCTTTCTCGTGATGCCTCTCTCAAATGGGAAGTCTATCAGTTGGATGTTAAATATGCCTTCTTACACGGGGACTTGCATGAAGAAATCTATATGGAATAAACTACTAGTTTTATACAAACAAACTCTAGCCTTGTATGTCAGCTTAAGAAATCCTTTTATGGTCTCAAGAAAGCTCCTTGGGCTTGGTATGCCAAAATGGATAGCTTTCTTTTAGAATCTGGCTTTTCTAGGTGTCATTTTGACAATACTATCTACACCAAGAAAGTGGGCAAGTCTCTTATCATTCTTGTTCTTTATGTTGATGATCTTATCATCACTGTTAGTGATCCCAACCTTATCAACCATGTGAAGTCTAGCCTTAAAAAGAAGTTTGAAATGACAGACTTAGGACACTTGCATTATTTTCTTGGTATTCAAGTATTGCAATCCAAGGAAGGTATTTCCCTTTCCTAGTCCAAGTATGCCTATGATATTCTATTCCATTTTCACATGGAAGACTGTAAGCCAGCCCCTTCTCCCTTTCAATCTAGAGCCAAAATTTTAGTCACATGTACTTCCCCTGAAGTTGATGCTACCTTATACCATCAACTCGTAGGAAAACTTTTGTATCTAACCCATACTCATCCTGACCTTTCCTTTGTTGTTGGCCTTATTGCTCAGTTTATGGAAAACCCACATGAAAGTCATTAGAAAGCAGCTAAAAGAATACTTCATTATGTTCGAGGTATAGTCAAGTTTGGGATTCATTACAGTGCAAAAGAATCTCCTTTATTGGTTGGTTTCACTGATTCTGATTGGGCTGGTGACCCTGGTGATCGGAAGTCTACTGCAGGTTATGTGTTCACTCTTGGTTCAGGACCTATTACATGGGCTTGAAAGAAACAAAGTGCCATTTCTCTTTCTTCAGTAGAAGCAAAGTATCGTGGTGTTGCAGAAGCTAGTAAGGAGGCCCTGTGGCTTCATCAGATCTTGTCAGAGTTTGGATTTTAGCAGTAGCATCCAACTACACTTTGGTGTGATAATCAAAGTGCCATTCAACTATTCAAAGATCTAGTCCAACATCGGTGCAGCAAACACATTGAACTGCACATGCACACTGTTAGAAAGCTCATTCACAACCATGTTCTTGAAGTGCAATATTGTTCAACAGATGATCAAGTTGCAGACATATTTACAAAGGCTCTCATAGAGGTGAAGTTCACTAAAATTTGATTTATGGTTGGAGTTCAAGAAGTTGTCACTAAGGGGGGATAGGCTCTAGTGCCCCCTTCCTTCTCCTATTGTGTCATATTTTTACATCCTTCAAGCCTATCCCAGTTTGTTCTTAAGGGGGATGTTAGGATATTTTGACACATAGGAAATAGTTAAGTATAACTTGATCTAGTGTAGCGTTAGCTAAAGTGTGTTTCTTTACTATGTACTTTTGTAACTTACAATTCGACGGTCACAATATGTAGTGATCTGACGGTTCATTCTCTCCTCGGTATTACCATCACTTGATCCATGGATTAACACCTGATTGGTCCATGATCTCTATTTAAAGAGCATGGAGGGTCATTTGTAGGGTAACCATTCATGAGAGAAGCTTATGTAAATTTTCATTCTTTTATTAATAAATTGCCTGAAGTTGTGGCATTGGCTCAGGTCATGGACTGTTTTACTCTTTGAGGGTTTTAACCATGTCAACAATACTGGTGTATTGATCTGTGATTTGTTTGTGAGCAGTGTCCTTTGGTGTTTTTTCTGAGGAACTTACCCTGTAAATTCCTACAATTGATTATAACTTCATGGGGGATTTCATATAGATTGAGATACAATCTTATCTTACCCGTAATTCCCATTAATTTCAAACATATGCAGATTTATACAAAATGGAAATATAAATAACATAGAAGTACTCAGAGGAATAGAAGTTGTTTCAAAATTAATTCAGAATCCTTCTATTACCTTCATAAAATAACTTTATAGGATTTGCAAGTCTGCTCAAGAGCTTATCACAATGATTTAACCATTTATTCTTTGATCTACAAAGTATTTATACAACTTTCCTAAAAATATCTTGATTTATTTACAAATATTTCAAATTGTTTTACAAAAATAAGACTACAAAATAGTTAAATAAAACTGCTTAGGCCTCTTGGAACTGAATTTGAGGCTTCTAGTGATGACTGGGCTGAAAGGGTTGTTGTTCTGTTGCTCTTGCTGATCATATGTCCTTTTTTTCCCCAAAACCTACATATTTTTGCTGAAAATATGTTATCTGCTATTGGAAAACTATTATCTGTTCAATCAATGAGTTAGAAAATATTTTCCCATCTTTCTTCATTTGGAATGGAATATTTGATTCACTTTATGTATGCTTCATCCACTTTAGTGTATTTCTGAAAAGTGATTTTGAATACAAATAGATGTTTGATTTCATGTTTAATTAATAAATCAAAACACAAACCTTCAATAAAGGTTTTCCCCATAATAGTCCCCATAATCTTAGAAAATATGGGTTTGTATGTAGCCATAGCATGCAACCTACATTGTTATACTTCAAAGGGAACCAGACTATCTACCATTCCTCTTAAACATGGAAGTTCTTTTTGATGTATAATATTAAACTTTTTGTGGAACTTTTGAATACTAGCTTCTAGATTATGGCATTTATTTTCTAGTCACAATATTATACTCCTTTTAGTGAGAATCCTTCTTACTTCTAAAATAGTTTCAGTTTTGTCCTCAATTTCATATTCTTCCATCTCTTCCCCCATTTTTTAATTCAAAATTCTAATCAATGTTGTTGTTTCTCTTAGTTTTTGACCAAGGTATTTCTTTACTTATACACCTACTTCCTTTGACTTTTCTAATAGTTCCTCTTGCTCAAAAATAATTTCAATGGACCACCACAAATTGGACATAGACTCATTAATATCTAGCCATATGTTTTCTTTGGTCTATGTTATGGTTTGAGTAATAACACTCATTTTCTAGGGTCTCTATCCTACGAGTTAGTCTATGAGTTTTTTGAATTTATGCTAATTAAAAATTATCAATTTTTAACTTATGCTCATGGAGATTGTTAAGTTGAGCCTTCAACTATTAAATTTCTTGATATTTTATGGAAAAATCTCCCATTTCTTTAGCTAAATCAGTTGTTGAGTCTATGGACTATGTTTCCACTGGTATAGTTGTTGCTATAGAAGTCCCTGCAATAGGAGATGTTGAAGTACTAGGAATAGAATTTGTTGCTATAGGAATGGTTGCTACCATATCTGTTTGTTGTTCTTTTTCTTTCAATAGACTTTCTAGTTCAGTCTCCATCCTCTGTGTTTGTAAATTTTGTTCAACAATAATATTAAACATGCTTTCCTCTTCCTTTCCTAACTCACCAACTTATTTGGTTTGTGGTTCTTTAGTAGTATAGGCCTTTAGCTATTTTCTCAATGCTTGGATATCAACATTTTTCCTCTTAATCATTCCTCGACAACTTTAACATTACTAGGACCATATCCCAATTTGGTTACTAGATATTCTACAAATTTTATCTTGGTATATTTGTCAAGTGATGATATCTTTTATATCTTTAATTAGGATTGGATATTATTCACTGAAACCTGTAACTTACATGTTGCCATTTCTAAACTAATCAAGGTGGAGTAAATCATTTCTCTAGCTTGCTTGTGTATATCAATTTGGTCTATAGGATGAATATGTTTAGTGTGAAAAGAAAAAATGGATTGTTTGTAATCCTCTGTGGTTTTTATAAAATGAACTTTAGGGTCTATAAGGGCCATCTGAAACTTTCCATTCTCGGTATCTAATGCTAAGAAAAGCTTGTTTTGGGAAGAAGAACTTTTCTTCCAGATCTCTGAATAAGTGGTGGCCTTTAGTGCCTCATTTTTCTTCTTAATTTCCTTGTATCTAGAAAATATGTTCAGTTCTATAGTAGTATGAGTTAGCTCTCTTGTCTAGATTGATTTTGATGGGTCATGAATGTCTGAAGATACAATAGAGCTTGAGAAAATTTCTTCACCCTTGGAAATGTCTCAACATAAGGACCTATTAAAATTAATGTGGTATGTTCTTGTGAACTCTCTTCTTGAAATTACTCTTCGAGAGGGTTCTTTTTCTTCTTTTTGTACATTATGAAATATGTTTGTTGGATTTCTAAAACTATAGAGAAAATTCTTTACATTGTCCTCTTGGCATGTTTTTCTTGTGGCACTGGATTTTGTGAAGTTGTAGAAATGAAAATTTGCTCTTTTTCTTCCCGCAATGTATTTTCCTACCACTTCTCCTAGTTCATGTATTGTTCAATCTCTAGTCTAGGAGTGTGTGCATAAGGAGTAGTTTTTTGTTCTACCCTTAGCTTAGAAATAATCCCCAAGGGATCATAATACCAGGTAAAACTTAATTTGAATTTCATTTATTTTAGAAGGAGGTTTGCTTTCTTTGCTCCTGCTTTGGTATTACAAGTAAAAGGTCCAATATGAGATTTTAATTTAAATTGAGATTTTTTCTTAGCCAACACAAAGTGTAGCTCCTCCAATTTCATCATTTGCCTTATATATTCTAATGCAAACATCCTAATTGGTACAAATTTAGGAAATTTGTATGGTGGAATCTCACATCCATATACTCTAATCTCTGTATAGTTTTGACACAAATACTAATCTTTAGTCTTTGCTTGCTTGTTGAGATGTAGAATTCTCTTGATTTCATGGGAAATCCTAGGAACAAGATCACTATTGAGCAAACATGAAACCATATATAAAAACTGATTGGTGTAATAATTAAAGGAAAATTCATTAGTATTCTTCCCTACTAAGGAATTCCAATCAATTACAGATTGAGGATTACCCTGCTCATATAATTTTTGGAATTGAAATTAGAATTTATAGGCTTGATAGAATAAGAACATGTATACAAGAACTTACTGATATTTGAAAGATCCTTTTGTTGAAAACTTCAAGAACTAATCATTTATTGCTTCAGACAAAAATTCATTGTAATTGAAGATCATTGAGGGTTTTTCACCTAATGAAAACACTGATAGAAAACCTAAAATAATCTCATCAACCCATTGATCAGTTGGATAAACTAATAGATAGGAAACTACTGAGACAATTTGTCTAGTCATTTCTGGGAACATTGAAGAGTAATATGGAGGTTTTTTTTCTTGGTAATTCTACATTTTGAGGAAAGAATATTTAAAAAATATTAGCTCTTTGAGGAAAGGTGAGTTTTTTTATATATTTCCATGAGGGAATCTACTAAGAAAGGGTGCAGAGGGGTTGAAGGTTTCACTTGAAGCTTTTCACATATTGACTCTAGGGAAATGGTAACAAAACATCATTGCATTGAGCAATAATAACTATTTAACTTGGAATATGTCTGAAATGGCACCAAGTTACAAATTTTGTAAAGAAATTAGTTTGGCGAAAGATGAATTGAGGCAGGTTAGAGTCTCACGTGATCAATTCATCGTTGGCATCAAGGAATTTATGTTTAGCCCATGTGTAGAGTTCATATAGGTCAAATTCACATTGGGTTTCTATTGGCTTAAGGGGGTTTGGATCCAAGTTCAGAATTACCTATGCTAACCAACAAAATTCTATACTACCGGCCTTTTGAAAACAATCTGCACAGTGTAGGTTGCAGTCTCACCTGAGGCAATTTTGGGGGATTTTAGAACTAGATTTATACATCGATAGGGCTATGTGATGTGTTTTTTGTAGGTCTAGGGATTTATCTTGACCTTCATGAACCCTAACCCTTGAAACCCATAACTTACAACAAATAACAGTTAACAAATGTATGACCTTCACTAATTGTGCTAAACATGCATAACATCATACAAATAAGTAGATCTATGGCTTCACAAATTTATTAAGCACTTTTCCTGATTAAATGCATTCAAAAATTCAAAAATACAGTAAGTTCAGAAATAAAAGTAATACACATTTACACATATAGCACTTAATATATCTTTATTATTCTTCATATTCTTAGATACAAACTCATTCTCACCTTCTGCACATAGCTATAGGGACCCATGCACTCAATTGCAGACTTAACAAGGTCTTTGCACACATAGTTGCAGGAGCCTTCCCCTTCACCCAAGTACAGAATAGAGAAATTTAGACTTAACTTGTGTGCTTCTATACTTAAGTTATCTTATGACTCTTCTATGAATTCCTTTTATTCTCTTCTTCGTTACAATAAAATGGTTTGCGAACCATGGGCGAGTACCAAAACAACTTGAATTTAACAACTTAAGGGGATTTGATCTTCCTAAAGCCCCTTTGACTCCTATTGACCTGTGTTACTCACACTCAGCTTCTCAAAATGTGGAGACTTTACAATATCTTAACAAAATTTGATCCAGGAAACCCTGTCCCAATAGGCCCCCAACACAAAGTCATGACTTGTCCTAAGTCACTCTGTTGGTGTTCCTACAACCGTTGTTTGTAGGCCACTGAATTCAATCTTCAACGCTTGAAGATTTGTTGTTCCTTGTGCGGCAGCCTAGCGAACTTCTTCGACCAACTTATCCATCATTGCACCTTCGACTACAAGGCCCATGCTCCTCTTTTTATGCTGAAGGGCCTTTAGCTTGATTTGGATGTTCTGCGATAATTGGCTTGCTTCATTGGCCCATGGTTGTGTCCTTGTGGAAATGATAAAGGCCATCCAATGCAGCTCATCAATTTGATTATGTATGAATTTCCCTTCTTTGAGTGTAGTGAATCTTTGCATAGGTGCTAAGGTCCTCGTCGTTGCCCTGATCTCATCAAATTGCAGTTGCTTTTCGTAGATATCAGCTTCAATTATCTGCAAGTGTGGATCCTCCTGCAGCGAGGTTCACATTTGCATTGCCTACTCAAATAATTGGTTGCAGTCCTTGATTACAGCTACCAGAGTTGTCATATGCACTTTAATGGTAGCTTCGTAGTGCTCTCTAATGTCTGGAGGTGTGGTTGGCTATAGGTTCAGTTGAAGATCTAAAATATGCAGCTGCAGCTCAAACCACACCTTTCTGATTTCCTCCTTGGATTCCTTTACTGTAGCATCTAACTTGTGAATTTTCCCACAAAGGCGGCCCCAACTAGAATTTGGAGCTCAGGGAGCTCACTGCACACTTGGGTAAGGGTTGCCTCTAGCTGTTGATTGCACTGCATCACTTCATCGTGGGTCTACAAGGCCCATGCCTTTTCTACAAACATCTGTTGATTATTAGTCTTTACTTCATTAATAATCAACAAACCTCTTTTCTCCCAGATGCCTAGCTTATCAAAAATTAGTTGGTGTAGTTTGTGCAAGGTCTAGATAGGCAGTGTTGCAAGGTTGATACTCATGTTGGTCATACATCTTGGCCTAATTCTCAACTATTTCGACATGTAGGGAACCCTCTGGTAGCATCATTGCGTGGAGGTATGAATTCAATTCTTCCTTTGATGTCCCTCTCGCTTGACTCATGATTGCTTGACTTGCGCTCACTTATCCCACACTCACCTGGATCACTCTTGTTTGGACCTATAACTCCTTTGGGCCTTGTTGCACTTTTTCCAATACCTAGTGGTACTGGTCCTTGATGTTTCCCCATATGTTTTCAGTGCTGGAGCAGAAAACATCACCTATCTCATGAAGGTCCCCCTCCATGATGACCAATGGTGTAGTACTTGCAAACTTATCAAACTTCTACTTCTTGCGAGGTCCCATAAAACTTCTCTTATGTCTCTCCTGATCGTGAAGGGGAACTCTAAGTCCTACGATCTGACATAGGGGTCTATGCTCCCTTCCTCTTCATCTACAGTATCTACTTCAACATTTGTGAGCTCTATATCAGGCTCTCCGAGGTCAATGGTGACCTGCATGATTTATACCTACGCATCATTTTCCATCTACATTGCCTTTTGTTTTTGTCTTTCTTGGCCTTTGGTGCAACGACTATTTTCCCTTCTACGGCCTTACTTGTTCTTCCGGCTTCACTAGATAGGGTGAGCCAATTTCTCAGCCATTGGCTAATGACCCCCATAATATCATCTTTTGTGACTAAATAAGGAAACTTATGCCATGTTCCTATGGCATCCTTCTTCGCGTGCATGGACAAATTGTGAAAATCTACTTTAAGGTATGCTACATTCTTATATTGTTCATGTAGACTGGGTGAAAACCATGGTCATTGGTTGATCATGATACGCAACTCTGATTCAAGCAGGACCTAGAACATCTTGGTTCCAATGATATGGTCATGGTCCTTTGTCACCCACAGCGAGACAAATTTTGTAGCCTTGAACAATTTTGGATTTGAAGTTGGGAACTAGGAATCCTCAGGCATCCTCCAAGCCACCAACACATTCAATAACAGTAACCAGGCATAGAGGATCACTTTTCCATCCTCCTGGGCTTCGCAGTAATCATCCAAGAATTCTTGCCAAACGTAATTTTCCCAATTAAATTGGACCCCCTCGCTACACTACGCAATTAAGGATACCATTGGTGCAGACATTTCATTAGCACGACACTTCCGCATTATTTTTCCTGCCAAATGTATGCAGCAAACCACACAATTCCATATGATTTAGAGATAGTGGCATAGCATCATGACTTCTTCACCAACCTGAAGTTGATCTTCATCTGATCCACCAGTGTTTTCTCTTGTGACTCCTCCATAAAATAATATGTGGGGTTCATGCCCTGATAAGGTAGCATTGTGATTCTGTGGACCAACATATTGTCAATTGGGATGGGTCCTCCCAGTGAGAGGCACACATCATGAACCATCACCAACAATTGACACACACAGATGGTATTAATGTTGTTGTGGATAAAATGTGGGGCATATAACATGTTGATAAACTTTGCACACTCAATACTGACTGCCCACTTCATTGGTTCAAGCCTTGTGACACCCGCCTCCTCATAGTAGACTGATTTCAAGAATATACTGGGTTCTAACTATGAAAACTTCGCATTATCATCCAAATCCCAATCCTCCATACTTATAAATGATACCCAGGCCAACAAGCCACCCTCAACATGTACTTCCTCTAGAAACAATGGGCCTTATACTATCAGACCTTTCAGCAACAACCTGTGTAATGCAGGCTAGAGTCTCACCCAAGGTAGTATTGGGGGATGCTAGAACCAAGTTTCTGCATCCAGAGGGCTATGTGATGTGCTTTATGAAGATCTAGGTATTTAACTTGACCTTCATGAACCCTAACCCTTGAAACCCAAAACTTACAGTAAATAACAGTTAATAGATGTATGACCTTCATCAATTGTGATAAACATGCATAACATCATACAAATAAGTAGATCAATGGCTTCATGACATTGTTAAATAGTTTTACTCATTAAATGCATTCAACAATTCATAAATACAACAACTTTAGAAATAAACAGTAATACACATTTACACATATATCACTTCAGAATATATCTTTATTATGCTTTAGATTCTCATATACAAACTTGTTCCAAGCCTGGGCACATAGTTGCAAGGGCTCGTGCACTCAGCTATGGACTTACCAAGGTCTCTAAACACACAACTGCAAGAACCTTCCTCTTCTCCCAAGTACAAAATAGACAAATTTAGACTTAACTCATGTACTTCTCTACTTAATCTATCTTATGACTCTTCTATGACTTCCTTTTATACTCTTCTTCATTACAATACCATGGTCCGCAAACCATGGAAGGGTCTTAGAACAACTTGAATTTAACAACTTAAGGGGCTTTGACCTTCCTAAAGCCCCTTAAATGACTCCTATTGACTTGCGCTACTCGCGCTTTGCTCCTCAAAATGCAGAGACTTTACAATATCTTAACAAAGTCTTACATGGGAACCCTATCCCAATAGTTTAAGAAATTTTATAAGCCTGGTCAACTAGGGGTAATCTATCTAAGTCTATGACATGGGGCATCATTGAATTTTCCTCTACCATTTTAGATTTTCCTTTGGAAGACATGCTCAAAGTATAATTAGGTTAAAGGTGATGTTTACCATGTAATTAGTAGATTTCTACAGTAATAAAAGAAGTGCTTTTCTTGTTGGTCTAGTTGTACTGGGCCTAGGCATGAAGCTTACAAACAAAATGAATAAAATAAAATAGAAGTAAAACATGTGCTTATTTGGGAGGATTAACTGTTTGCAATGGATATCTATTAGAGGAGCGGGACATTTATTATGGGTTGGTAATGACCAAGGAGATTAATGGATGGATAAAGGTTAATTGATCGTTGAATGATAAGTGGACATATGGAAAAGGTAGAGTGTCTTTATCCTTTTTACGAGATAAGGAATGATCAAAGGTGGCTTTCAGGGGGGGGAATGCCAGTAAGTGGTTTATGGAGCGAGGGGGTCTAAAGTGAATGACGAGAGGACATGTTGCATTGGTGGTCTATTCAAAACATCTTTTTGCATGCCTACCCCCCATGGTTAAACATCATAGGGATGGGGGCATGGGAGGGGGGAGTGCTTTCCTGACCATTGATCTAGGTGGCGAGCATCTCAACAGTCGATAAGAGTGATCTTATTACATAATGCGACAAAACATCAAGTTGACTTTACACAAAACTATAATTAGTCATTTAATTATGTTTAAAGTAATTAAGCAACTAATTAGTATAATATGCAACATTTAAACTAGTGCGCATTTTTGAATATTTCTTGGGATTTTTTCATTTTTCTATATATATATATATATATATTTTTTTTTCTATTTACATATTTTTTATCCCTTTTCATTTTTTATCTTTATATACACACACACACACATTTTTCTTTCTTTTTTCAACAAATAAATGTAAAATATAGGGTAAGTTACAATATTGGCTCCAGCTGTGGACAACTTTCCCATGTGGGATGCAAAGAACATGCAAATCCATGTGCCTTCTCGTCAAGCTATGGAGTCTTTTCTTTGAAAATCAAACTTGACAACAAAATGTAAATAAAACCGGTAATGTATAATGAACTATGGTTGTAACAACTTCAATACTGAACATAGTGCTTAAGATATTGTCCATTGATAGGTAATGAGGAATATATTCCTTCTAGATTTTGCAAGATAAAAGTATTGTTTCCCTTGACTTTTGCAATGATGAATGGTCCTAACCAAATAGTATAAAATTTACCATGTTTCCCTCTTTCCTCTCTTCGAGCATCCCATTTTAAGACTAAATCTCCTTGCTTGAATTCTCTTTCTCTAGCCTTCTTATCAAACAAACTTTTCATCTTGTTTTGGTATTGGTGAATCTTGTACTGAACTTCATCTATGTCTTGATTTAACTCAGTGATATAATTGATTCTTCTTGAAAAATCATCAGGTTATTCATATGAATCCTGTAAAAATTTCATAACAGGAAAAGCTATTTGTGTAGGGAAAATGGCCTCAGGGCCATACAAGTTGAAAAGGGGATTTACCAGTTGATCACTCAGGTGAGACTTTGTTAGCCCAAACTGCATACTTGAGATGGTTATCCCAATTCCTCTTATGATCTAAGAGTACCTTCTTGATAACTTTGACCAAACTCTTATTTGATGACTCTTCCAATCTAGTTCATTGACGTAATACAGGATAGAATGATGCAATAAAATATGATACTTTTGGAAAAATTATATCATTTTAACATTATTGAATGCCTGTGCATTATCAATGACTATCTGTTGTGGACATACAAATCTAGATAACATATTTTCTTTATTGAATTTGATGAAAACAATGTCTGTTGTGTTCTTGAGAGGGATGTATTCCACCCACTTTTTGAAGTAATATGTAGTAGTTAGGATCCCATTGTGTTGATTCCTAGATGTTGGAATTATCTCTCCTATGAAACGTATTCCCCACTGTAAAAACGGTGTCTAAATCAACACTAGAATAAGTGGAAGTAATACTAACCTTTGCTTCCCAAGAAATATCTGACATGGAATACAACTAGACCCCCTGGGTGGATATTGGTGGCCACTCGCCTATTCCACCTAGACCCCCCAGTCAGTTTCATATGTTTCCTTAATTGTAGCATAGTTTACTATTTTTGACAGTTTTTTGGGTCCTAAACTTCTGGAGTTGTTTTGAGGCCCTAAACGAAGTTTTTTGTTCAAAATAGAAAAGTTTGATTTATATGGCAATCACATCATCAATTTTAGTCCTTAGAGATATCTTTCCAACAAGGTAGCATACACATCAAATAGAGATAATATGACCAAGTTATGACTTTGGGAAGTTGGCTGCCCAACTAACCCCAACAGGGCCATTAAACTCTTTGTGTTACATCTCCTCGGGTTAGGGTTTCTCTTATTGTTCAATAATAAAAAGGCCCTTGAGCCTCATTGTAACTCAGTTCATGGGCATGTAGCTTCCACATCTCTTCTCAGAGATAAGCTACCATCTCCTCAGTTAGTTTATTTCCATTATGTATGTAAGCATATTTTAGTTCTTTGATGTTAATGAAATGAAGTATTATTTTTGCTACATCTCTATATTTATAGTTATATCTATAATTTGTTGTGTTCCTATTTAAATTTATATCAATGCAATCAAAGAAGTATGATATTTCTCTGTTTTTCTTTGCATGTCCCCAATGAGGTTGGGATATAAGGAGTTAGGGCTTGAACTGCTCGAACCTTTGCAAGACTAGCCTCACAAATCCTGACGGCCTCCCATGGCAGATGAAAATAAAGATGAGGGGACAGGAGATCCTATCAAAATCTTGCTCGAAGAAGCCCTCGAGTGACAAAGGAACATGATGATGGACAACTTTGCCTAGATCCTTCAGCGACTACCCAGGGGCGACACATCTACTTCTAGTAGCTACTTTGGAAGTGCCACACCTTTTAAAGTACAAGTAAGCTTTAACATTCATATATTTGAGGGCCAAATAGATGTAGATGTAGATAAATGGTTAAATATGCAAGAAGGATATTTTTTTGTTCATGATTTTTCCAGTGGGGAAAAGAGCACATTTTCTCTTCTCAAAGCCACCCCCCAGTGAAGGATTGGTTGGAAACCTACTGTGCGCAGAAGGACGAGAGGGAACCCTCATTGTTTTCAGCCGAACCCACTTGGAATACATTCTAGGATGCCATCAAGGAACATTACTACCTTGTCACGAGCTATGAGGTTAAATATATAAAGTAGACCATGTTGTGGTAGGGAAGGGATAAAGACGTGCCAAAGTTTACCAATATTTTTCATACCCTTGGCATGAAGTTAGGTATAAAGGATTCTGAGTGGCATTTGGTACTCAAATACCGTGGCTACCTACACAGATACATCTAGGATGAGATGAATTTCTTGGACATCTCCTCCCTTGACATAGCATATTGATACATTGTTAATATCGAGTAGAATTGTAAACAAAAGAAGTGAGACTTTGGATCTGTAAATTCGAGGCAAGGGAAAGGCACCCCCAAACGATAGAACCAAGGAAAAAGTGAAAGCAAGGTGACCCAAGTCAACTCATTGAAGTTGCAAGAAACGAACACCACCATAGTGCAAGAAAGACATAGGAAAGTGGTGTGAGTTCCATAAGAGCCCCACTCATAACAAAAGCGAGTGTCAGGCTAAGCAGTCGTTGGTGGCTGAGTTGAAGGCTTCAGAATTAGATGCATGTTTGAAACCTGAGTGAGAAACCAATAAGAGGAATGAAAAAGGGAAGCGAATTATTTATACATAACCTAGAACCACTACTGCCACCACCAAGATCCTGAAGAATGAGTCAAAAGATCCAGAGGAGGGGGTGCGTCTCTTCCACTCGAAAATGCGGGTGAAAAGTTCACTAATGTAATTCATTGTCGACTGTGGGAGCCAAAAGAACATAATTTTAGCATAGGTCATGAAGCGTTTGGGCCTATTGACTAGACCACACCCACAACTGTATAGTATTAGGTGGCTTCACCAAGGACGAGATCTCTGAGTCAACCAGCAGTGTTGCCTTCCCCACAACATTATGCCCTTCACAGATGAGGTATTGTGTGATGTTATCATCTTGAATTTTGTGATGTATTATTAGGACAACCATACTTGTTGAAGCTACATGTTGTATATGAGTCTAGACCTGTCTTTGTGATTATTTCTTTGTGAAATATGTTAAACAGGATACTAGAGGCAGCCCCACCTATGGCCACCTCTTTGATCTCTGCTAAGAAATGCAGTAAGATCATCTCCCACACTAGGAAAATTATTTTGTTTTTGGTTCAATCCCAAAGTAAGGTGAATATCATAGTCACATCCCTCACCCCCAGGAAGGGTTCCTCCACACAGTAGAAGCAAGTGAATATGATCATGAAAGACATCTTCTCCTCACCCATAGGGGTATCATTACATTGTTAGGTCAAACATTCATTCGATCTAACTCCTGGAGCACCTCTACTCAATGGGACAATATATCGCCACTCCATTGTGGAAAATCCCAAGTACAAGCAGTGAAATTACTAATGAGTGCCGCACAACTTCATGGTGGGCGAAAAGTTTTGGCTTCATTTACATAAGGAGCACCTTGCTAGACCCCACCGCAAGCTTCACCAACACCGATATGGATCATACACCATCACCAAGGCTATTGGTGACCATTCCTCTGAGCTCAAAATCCCATTGTTCCTTGGTCTGCACCCAGTGGTTAATGTAGATTGTCTTCGACCATACTTTCTATGATTTTTGGACACATCTGACATTGTAGAACAACTCACACCAACATAGCTCAACTTGCACTACAAGGAATAGGCCACAACTGAGCAGATCATGGACACATATATCAAGAACACTCAGCAACAGAGGATAATGCTATATCGAGTTGTCAAAGCAGGCTAACTCCTTCACCAGGGCAAGTGGTTCATCAGGGATCAGGTTGAACAGAAATTTCCTCACCTCATGGAGGCTCTGCACGAAATGGGGAACATTGATTCCTAAGGGGGGAGGAATAATCCAAGTGGATATTGGTGGCCACTAGCCTATTCCACCTAGACCCCGCAATCAGTTTGATATGTTTCCTTAATTGTAGCACAATTTACTATTTTTGGCAGTTTTTCACATCCTGAACTTCCGGAGCCATTTTGAGGCCCTAAGTGAGATTTTTTTTGGAAAATTTTCTCTAGAAATTGCTATGACAATCACATTAGCAAGTATATTGCTCAGAGATATCTTTCCAATGAGGTATCATACATGTCAAATATAGATAATATGACCAAGTTATGACCCTGGGAAGTTGGCTGCCCAACTAACCCCAATGGGGCCCATTAACTCTTAGTGTTACATCTCCCCAGGTTAGGGTTTTGGTTGTTTAGGGTTTTCTCATATTGTTCAATAATAAAAGGCCCTTAAGCCTCATTAGAACTCAGTTTAGAGGCATGTAGCCACCACATCTCTTCTCAGAGATAAGCTACCATCACCCGAGCTAGTTTATTTTCATTCTATATGTAACCATATTTGAGTTCTTTGATGTTAATGAAATGAAGTATTATTCTACTGCATCTCTATATTTATGGTTATATCTGTAATTTGTTGCATTCCTATTCAAATCCAGATCACTGGAATTATCTCCCTTATGAAATCTAGTCCTGACTATAAAAAAGGTGCTTGAATCAACATTGGAACAAGTGGAAGTGCTACTAACCTTTGCTTCCCAACAAATATCTGACATGGAATACAACTTCTGACCTTTTCTCCTACTTGTGAAAACAAATTTGGGTGATAAAAAACTACTTTCAAAATTTTGTATGTTCCTCTCCAAGCATAATTTCCTCCACATATACCTTCATGAAATTTTTCTATAACACCTTCTGTTTCATTTTCAGTTGGACATAAAAGAAGGATATTCAATGGATCTTTCCAATATAGGTTAGCATTTATGATGCAATATTTCATAACCTTTAATATGAGGGTTCTGCATTGATTTTTTGTGAATCCAAGAGGATATTCGAAATTACGAAGAAAATGTATAATATCAACATATCATTCAAATAATAAAAACTTTTCATCAATATGAAATGGAAGAGGAGTTGAATCTGTAGTAGAGGAAGTTCTTGCGTGAGAAGGTTCTTGTGTATTATTCTCTTTTTATACTTGCATGATAGTACTGATTCCCATAACTTTACAATTTGATTCAGCCAAGAGTTTGTCTAAACCTAGTCCTTTCACCAATTCAATAGATTTGATATCTAAACCAAGTTCTAGTATTCTTGCAATCCATCTTCCTCTCCTACCATCTATATCAAGTTGTGTCAAGACAACCTTGACAACATTATTTGGGGCATAAGTAGTAATAAGGGAATGAAGGACATAATTTCTAAAGGATTTTAAGGTTTGTACGAGGGCATATGCTTATTTTTCAATGATATCATATTTCAACTCAACATCTCTCATAACATTTCTAAAAAAGTCAATAGGCTAGTCATCTTCATTATCATTCTTTTGAAATAAGACAACAATTAAGGTAGTATTAGAGGCAAAAGAGAAAGTTCAAAAAGGTTTTGAATATTTAGGACTAGCTAGTACTAGCGCTTCAGAAATAGCCTTCTTAATTTGTGTAAAATCATACCTTACCTACACTGTCCATTTGACTTAATGATCCTTCTTTAGCATATCAGTAATATCCTTGACTATCTCAACATAGTTTGGCATAAATCTTCTTAAAAAATTAATCTTTCCTAGAAAAGTTTGAATTTTCTTTTTATTTCTAGGAAAGCTAATTACCTCAATGGCTTAGACTTGTTTTGGATCTTCCTTCCTTTATAGAAAATAAAAATATTTCTTTGGATTGAATGAAATTCCATATTTCCTGCATCTATTAGAAACCTTTCTCAAGTGATTTAAATGTATTGGAAATAATACTGAGAGGGTGGTAGTGAATGAGTATTATCAAGTCAATAATACTTTTTCATTTCCATGCTTTGATTCATATATGTTGCTTCAGTTAAGAATACCCGCGAATATTCAGTAAACTTATGATTCAGTTAATTGATCTTCAATGAGTGCATTAGAACATTATCAACCATATTAACAGTAAACAGGTGCAGTAAAATAGAACAGATCATCACACATAAGCCACACACATGAACACCATGATATAAGGTGGAAACCCAATTGGGAGAAACCACCTACAGCAAAGACATCTCAATCTTCTTCTTTAATAAGAAAATCCTTTTACATATTTCTGTACTGGTGCAGTCTTATACCAGACGCAGGCTTCTACTACAAGAGCTACAACCCTCTCTCGTTCTCCAGTCTCTTCTGGAAGGGAGCTACAACCCCCATAGTTCTTGTACTAGCCAATCCATTTACTAGTACACAGGCTGCTACCTGCTACAATGCTCCAAAGATTTCAACTGCTACTGGAAGGGAGCTACCACCTCCTTAGCTCTTGTACTAGCTAAGATACTAGTACGTAGGTGCTGGCCTACTATCTTCTCTCCTCAAGGTACCACGTTTCATACATTTTCAAACTGGATACTCATGGTACATAACATCATAATCTGAAGGCCACGTTTAATCCAATTTTTATAATGGACCCATCAATATCATTGAAGCACACAATCAGTAAATACTAGCATCATCAATCTCTTAATTACCCAATACTGAAACAACACTTTCACCAAAACCAACCTGTAAATAATTCCTTGCAGCTGTTCCATACATTGGTCATACCCAAATAATACCATTCATAAACATACGTCAATAATTCAGATCTAGTCTATCAAACATCCCAATCCTTAAGATCTCAATCCATCACGTATTAAATAGATCTGCAATCAACCAACTTCCTTGTGCACAAACTGAACCAATACAACAAACAAATCTGAACCTTGAACACAGTAGTAATAGATAAAACAGCTAAAACATATTTCAAGTAGAGTCCGCAACTTAGCCAATAAAATCTTGCAGATGTCCGCACTTCTGCTGTGTCAGACCTGCGCACTTTCGCACTTGCGTCTGCTACTCACCAGCGCACTTTCGCACCTGTGCCTATTGCTCACCTGCGCACCTGCGCCCCTGCACCTTCTAGTCAGCTGCGCACTTCCGCACCTGCAGCCACGGCTCGTATGCGCACTTCCACATTTGCACCGCTTCTGGGCCTGCGAACCTCTGCACCTATTCCTTGTCTGCACTTGCGGTCCTATGGGTATATACAATTTTTAGACTTTAGGAATACCCCAGACTATCAAATCTACAAATCTGATCATGTGCCGAGGAGATCTCAACCCATCAGTAGTTCCGAATTGTAATCCTCAATTTTCTCCTTGATTTAGATCTAGCTATCACTCACCAACCGATCACCAGAATTTCAGATCTTCTTTTTCTTGAGATACTCAACACATGAGTCCCTCAGCCAAATGATATCCTTTCCTTTTTATATGCTAGGCCTTTACTCAAACCATGGTCCAAAACCATAGGTATTCAATACTAGGAACCCAATACCTTGGATCAATACTTTAAATGCAAAAGCACGGACCAAAACCATAGCATCAAACATGTCGGGCTAAATACCATGTACCACCATAGGATTTCCCACGTGCGTGCACTTTTCTTTGCATGAAAGTCTGTGCATTTTAGGTTCGCACCTTTTGTGTGGGAGACCTGTGAACATATCCGCTCTTTGTGAATGGTGTGCTTGCGGGTCCGCACCTTTTGAATGGTGCACCTGCGAACCCCTTATTTTCTTCCATTCTAAGAGGCTGATCATCAATCTTTGCTACTGGCCTGTTGCACTATGATTTGTCATCTTGATTCCTTTGAGCTATCCTGCATCCCATGTATTCTGACACATCTAATATCTCTTCTTAGTTATATATATGTGTGTGTGTGTGTGTGTGTGAGTTGTTCTTCTACAATTGGGTTGCCATCAAGTACAACACATGCATCAATAATGTCAACAATCTCCCCCTTTGGACTTGATGGCAACAACACCAACTCACTCTCCCCCTTTGACATCAAGGGCAAAGGGCGAACCAAGATATGCTTTTTCCTTGATAATCATTCCGCTGACCATACTCCCCCTGAGTACCTGCTGAAATCTCTGAATGAGCTCCCCCTTTGTATATGCCAAGGTGTACCAATCTGTCCATGTTTACTTTGAGTACATACTGAAGTCTCTGCTTTGCTGAAGTGTGTTGTTCATGCTCCCCTTGACTGTAAGCACGGTTTGCAAAAATATGTTCTAAAAGAACATGACTCCATACATCATAAGTGACCTTCCTATCATCAAAGACTCATACATATAACCATCTCCCAACCAAGTGGGGGTACATCAATCAAACAAATGAGGATACATGATAAAATAATAACATTACATCATCCACCCCAGGCATAGTGGGGAAACCAACATAGGCCGTTACATGACCTTGATAATAAAAGGAATACATGACTGAAATATTTCATCATCCTTCCTATGCATAGAGAGGGTACAATTTTCTTCATATGATTAGAGGAGATCTCATCAAATGACTACACTAGATAGAGACACACTATTACATCATGAGACTTGATATCACCTTTACATTGAATGATAGAGACCAAACATCTAAATAAGACCATGATAGTCCTCAACAACTATCATACATAGTGTATGATTTGCTCTATAAGCATCTGTCAACAGCATCCAGAGCAGCAACCTGTTTATGTCCATTAGTGTAGATAGCATCAACCTATGACAAGATATGTCAGCATCAACTTTATTTAGAGTCATCCACATTATATCATATGTGAGAAATACCACAGCCATCATATCAACATCAAGATCTGCATGATCCAAGTATCATCACTTGGGAATATCTGCATCAATCAACATATGTAAGTATCAATCACCATGACTGCATCTTTGATTAATCATCCATGTATTCACCACTATGCATCTTGAGCTCAAGATCATTTGTCAAGACTTCTTGATATCATCAACAGCAACAATCCTCATTCATATGAGCATCTAGATCTTTAGAAATCTTTCATCATGACTGTATTGTATGATCTTTATGCATATAGCAGCATATGAGAGGCTCATCACCAAGTACATTATACTTCTCCTTATCCTTATGAAGATAACAATATATACGCATCATCATCAAGGACTACTACTCATAATACCAACAATGCATTATAAAAAGCATATGCTCCTCTGAACCTGTGCCATCTGTTCACTGTCAGATCTGATCATGCATATATCAGCAAGAAGTATCCAGGACATCATCATCATCAAGCTAGGATCAAAACACTTTTTAACAACATACAAGTGTCAAGACATTTTCACACATCATCATCAGATAGTAATCATTATCAAACTGAGCAAATAATGGACTAAATCATATCAGACCCTTTTCCTGAGTCTGTCCCCACTGCTTTTCCTCAGACTGTCATATACGTGACTGTGCAATGTCTAACTCACGTATATACGTGAATTCCCTTTATGATACATGCGTATGAGATTTGGAAAACAAATGTTCCACCCTTTCAGCTTCCTTTGAGTCTGTGATGTATGAATACTCTGTTATGCCACATCTTTCTGGCTATACTTCTTTCTTTTTCCATATCTTTAATTGTGATGATGTTTTCTCCTTTTGGTATGGTGCCCGAGCTTTGTTCCTGCATTCCTTTTCTATATGTCCAATATTGTTACATGCATAACATCTTACATGTTTCATATTCCTTTTGTAGCAATCAATAGCTCTGTGACCAAACATATTGCAAGCAAAGCAATATCCATTAAAGTACCTTGAATGTGATGATCTTTCTGCATGATGGTCTTGAACCCTTATTTTTCTACATCTAGCTACAACATGTCCAAGATTATGACATACATAACATTCAACATTATTCATAGGAGGAGTAAAAGATTTTCTTTGAAGAATTCCTTTCCTTGGTTGATGATGCGATTGACCTTTCATCTCCTTATTGAGCATTTCAGATTTTGCAGTAGAGTCCCTTGTCTTACTTTGTGAACTAGATTCACCTTCAATAGTTTCATGAAAACCAAGACCAATTTTGATAGCAGGAGACCTTTGACTATTAAGAATATCATCCAAGACTTTAGTACTATTTTGAAAACGTAAGAGCTTGTCCTTTTCTTCTAATTTACCTTTTAAGATATTTACCTCAACCTGAAGTTGTTTTTGCTTTTCTAGACATTGCTTCTTCAAAATTTGTTCAGATTTTCTTCCTTCTTCCATTTGTTGCCTTAGTTTGAGAATCTCCTTTTCTTGTTCTTCATTCAGATCCTGTTGCATCTGACGAATTCTGAAGGCACATTCTAGCTGAGATTTTAAGCTGATAACTTCGTTTTCTTGTTTTTCAATAGCTAGGAGTAGATCTTTATTATGCTTCTTTGATTCTTCAAGTTCTTCATTTAGTGAGAGGATCGTAGCTTCAAGCCCTTCATAATAACTGGATATATCTCTAAGTTTCTTGATTGTTGTGCTCTTTTCATTGACTTCATTTCTTAGAGATGTTACTTCATCCTACAACTTTTGATATTTTACCTTGAATAACTTCCTTACCTTGCTTCCTTCCTCTAGTTGAGCCTTTAGTTGGGTAGCTACTTCTTTGTAGGCACTGTTAGCTCCTGCTGCAGCAGGTATTCATTTTTCATGATTGGCATTTCACAAGCCAAATATGTCATACTTTGCTTGCTGTGATGCTCCATATTTGCTCAAACAGTCTCCAAATGAAGAAGGCTACTTCAAGTTCATTCAATTGCCTTCAAATTTTGTAAAGTTATCTCGGTATCGCTACTTTTAGTTAAAGGGAGGTCCAAACAGTTTAATCTTGGTCTCCCTGGGTTTAAATTTCATGTTTTAGAATATAGAGATTGTAAATATGTCCAAACAGTTTAATCTTGGTAGATTCTTAGATAGGTAGAGAAACAGAAGAGCCCAACAGCTTAATCTGGGCTCCGGAAGAAATAAGGGTAGTATGTAGATAGGAAAGCATCAAAATAAAAATGAAGGACAGGTTTGCAAGTCTAAGTGCACCCCCAAACAAAAGAAGGAAAAATGCTAGGCAAGTAGGCTAGGTAGGTAGTTCTGAGGCTGTTGAATTGCTGACCAGTTCCAGGTTTCTAGGTATCATATCATGCAGAACATAATCAGCAAAGATTTGTAAGAAAAAGGCTCAAATGAGGTATAACTGACTCCCCTCCTCTATTTTCCCCAATCATTAACTAACGTCCCCAAAAGAGGTCAAGATCTGCTTGACACCTCTTAAGTTCCATCATCTCCATAAACCCTGGCTTGAGTAAAGATCTTCTTTACTCAAAGTTGTTCCATATCTTCTCCCGAAGTATGGTCCTACCCCCTTGTAACAGCCTAAGCTCTCCCGAACTTAGCGCTTCCTTGCCATCTCCATATTAACCACTAACATTATTATTTAGCTCCCTATTCTTCCCGTCCCCTTATTAATATTAAGTAAAATCCCCCTATGTAATATCCCTCCCCCTGGTTGAAAAATAACCATAACAACTCTCGGGAATTGTTCAGTTTATCAGAAACTAAGCAAGAACCCCGACCTCCAAAACCACCTCCCAGATACTTTGGACTCCTTCCAAAGTATAAAATTCCCCCGAGGTAGTCGGACCCCTTCCGAAACCTCAAAAGCCCTTCACACCTATTTACTTACTTTTTCTCCTCAAAACCGTTTTCGTGTCGCAACCTCGCACTCTCATAATCCATACAAAACATCGCCCATCCATCCCCCGCCGATGCGATATTGCGATATCAGCGATCGGCGATCACAAACGCTGAGTGTCCAATCTATTCACCTCTCCGTCTCCGCCGATGCGATATCGCGATATCGCATATCGGCAGTCGCAAGCGCCAAGTCTCCCAAACTAATTCCCCCCTCCTTCCCCGCCGACGCGATATCGCGATATCGCATCAGAATCTCTTCACCAAAGTCCATCCAGTATCTCACCATATCGCGCTGTACCAGGGACCCATAGCTGACGTCATCCGCAGTACAGCCGACGCCATGCTTACTTCAGTAGCCAAAAAAGCCGAAAAAGCTTCGCGCAGGAAGAAAAGTCACATTTCGGAGCTCCAGATCAAGAAACGGAGGCAGTTTCCGATGCGCAAATAGCGCGATGCGCTATTCGCGCATTGCTACGGGAAATAGGCCATTTCGAGGAATCTTCAGGGAATCTTCTGATTGCCGAGTCCACTGCGCGCCGAAAGAGCCCGAAAATCGCCCAATCGTGCCAAAGGATCCGGTTTGAAGACAGCAGCAGATCAGTCACAGAGTTTAAAGTGTATCAGATCAAATCAGCAGGCATCAAGCGTGTCAAAGAGTATCAGTCGACGACAGAAACCATCAATGTAGTGGCAAAGTGTATAAGAGAATATCTTGAGCAGTGGCCCAAAGCAGAGAAAATTGAATATCTTCCAGCAGATTCACAGAAGGAGAGAGAAACCACTTGAAGCTCTCAAATCATAATTATTGCACATTCAATTCGCACCAAAGCCGAACTGCAGCCCCAAAGCACATTCACTCCAGCGGCACCGCATCTGGTCCCCAAGGGCCACCTCGTCACCTGTTCTAATCCAACTGCCCCCAGCGCAGCCAAAAAGATTTACTGGCATTTAATTCCAGCAGCATTTAGATTTTGAAGAGTTCTAAGCAGACCTGTCAAGGTCACTTGTAATGATGTCTTTCCGATATTTTGTTTATAAATACCACCCTAAGCAACGTTGTGAGGGGTTGGTTGGTTGGTAGTAGTTGTTGGTCAGTCTTCTTTCCAACATTTTCTCTGAGCAGAGACTCGCACTGTAACTGTCATAATTTCCATAATCAAAGATTGCTGAAAGCATGGATTGCAAAACAACTTGATGTTTTCTCTTGGCCAAGGAATGATCACGGAATTCCTATGTCTCTACATGATCCAATAAGTGTTCCTCTCCTCTATTTAATTTTATGTTTTTTACCACCTTTCCGCCTTTCTAAATTGCAGGAAAAAAGAATAGCTTAAGATTTGTTTCATTACACCTTAAGTTCAATTTCTGTTTTTTTCAATGTTTTCTTCAGAATCAGTTATGAGCTTGTATTCTTAAATGATTTGGTTTACGCTGTTTCTTTCACATATGAGTGCATGTCTTAGGAATTCTTAACTGCTCTGAGATCCCACTCATCCATTTCTCCTCTTCGTCAGCATGATGAAATGATTCTCCTTTGTCTTTCATCCCTGATATCCACTCCGTACTTTCAGCAGACCAAGTATTGTATCCTGTGTGGCTATCCCGCTCCGTATCCCCTTGTGACCAAGAAAACGCTTGCATGCCTCAATCTATGACTCTATGCCCAATGGTTCGAAACTTATGACACCTTACTGTGCCTCTTTGTTCGAGAATCCTACCTTCTTTCCAATCACAATCAACACTCCCTTGAAGTCAGAAAGCTAGCCTAAAATCATCAACTAAGGTTGAATCAAAAGGAGAGAGCCC
>APFE031508234.1:24911-93104 GCA_000404065.3 Pinus taeda | reverse complement strand
CGTTAAGCAAACCAAAAAGTCACCAAGAACAAAGTTAAACACAAAGATTAATGACAATCTTTTCTGCTCTGATCACTCAGGGCAGCCAAGATTCCAGTAAGGAAATCTTGTGTGTTTAAAACAAAAAGATGATGACACTCGCAAACACGAAACAAGACCAAGACTTCTTATGATTTAGAGGGAAGTTGGAGTAAGGACGCTTGTTGGAAAACAAATAACTGATACTGACACAGGTGACTGTTTAAACTGACTGAAAGCACCAGAAACAGTCCAGAGACAAAAAGGTTTATAAATCTTGAAAATTGCCAAGTATACGCGACTGCATTCAGTGCAGAATGTGTGTATACGCGACTGTGCCTGAGGAAACCTGCGTATACGCGGGTTTACTTCAGACAACAAGCGTTTATACGCTTCTGTAACCAAGAAAAGCAGCGTGTATGTGGTCTTTCAAGAAAAATAAAAAAGAAGCTCAAGAAACTGGTAAAACTCAAAAGTCAGAAACAGACCAAACAATAACAATAAGCCAACAAGCTACTGAGCCCTGATAGGCTTGAAAAACGCCCAACAAGGAACAACAAGGATGTTGTTCCCCAGTGGAGTCGCCAGTTTTGTTGCGGGATATTATCCCCTAAGGCTCTTGGGTGGAACCCTAGCAGACTGAAAGTTGTCTGAGTCAAGAAACATACACACACACAGCCGTTTATGCTATAAAAAGCTACTTCTAGGGTGAGAAGGACATACCTGAGGTCCTACAATTGGGTAGTTACTCAAGGGTGCAAACCCTTCTTCACGTCCCTTCCGCTCCTTTGTCCTACAAAAACAACAATTCCAAGGATTGCAACAGTATATGGACAAATATTTACATAAAAAATGATCTTTATGTTATATAAGAGAGGAGTTAGTTACAAACTTCTAAACATCTTATTCAAGCATGAAATTCAAATATGAACACCATTAACATAAAGAAAGAAGCGTTTCGGGAACAAGACGTGTTTCTTTATTAGACAAATAGAATAGTATGAAAAAAGAGCAATATCACCTGAACCACTTTTGCAGGCTCAAAGCTCAGCCTCCTTCTGGATCCGTCCCGCCTCAAAGCCTCTAGTAGGTCTCCTTCCAATACTCACTCCAAGATGTCATAACTAAGGGATGAACATCAAATCACAAGGAAACAAGGGTTTCCTGTACAAATGGGGGAAGTGCATAAGGCACAAGGGTCTTCAGACCTGATCAGGGGGAAAAAGCTCAGTATAATAACCTTGCTCTATACTCTCTCCTCCTTTAGGCCTTCCCTTTGATGTCTTTTTATACCAATTCCAAAGTAGTTTTTTAGTTAGGAATTGGTTGGGGATAGTTGAGGCCACCGGCACTAACAGGTGATCAGCAGGTAAAACCCGCGATCTCCGCCGAAAATAAGGAGTTTTATATTTTCTTTAAGTGTTTTAATACATATATGCGGGTTGGGTATGTATGAACCCACGTATACACGTGTTTAACTCAGGGCAATGTTGCGTACAGGGAATAAAACACTGTTTTTTAGATTTTGGACCAGGTCTGGAAGGAAGGGTTGCCCTAGGCCATGATTGCAGCATCACAAACCATAATAGTGAGATTTGGAGCTATAACACCTTTAGGTTTATTCATAATCTATTCAATGCTAAGTTGAGAATTTTGGAGATCATTAGTGAATAAAGTGAAACATCCAAAATCTTGATCAACAACATAAATAGGATGATTTATTGCTTGACCATATTTACAAATAGTATTAATAAATCTCACCTCTCTTTATAATCTAAGATTCTCTCCCCCATAAATAGGAATTGTAGCAAAAGACATATCTATTTGCAGACTTCCCCCTAATATGGCACAACAAGATCTGGATAATGACATTCCAAATTTTGGGGGAATATCTATAACAACAATATCTAAAAATACACACGTAATGAGGGCCTGAGAGAGAGTTATAACTTAATCCTTAACTAATCCAAGGCAAGGTACCTTATTTGAATCAAAGGTATATAAATCATGATAAGTTGTTATGATCTATAATTGAAGATGGTCCATAATTACTTTAGGCATTAGATTGTGAGGGGACCCAGAATCTAACATGCAATTATATAAGAGAAAATCATGAATCTTCAAAGTAACATCGAAGGTGGGAACATTTCATCATTCATATCAGAACTAGGACCAAAAACCACTAAAGGTTTTTCATCCTGTAAAATGATCATGTTTCCCTCATCATCAATACTTGAGGGTTGAATCCATTTTGACACTTGATTCTTGTAACCTGGTTTTTAAGAGATTTTAGATAATGGAATGGGAATATTGACTCTCTCTAATTCTTTCTCGACATTAAAAATTATACAAACAATCTTTTCAAATGTGTTTTGTTCATTTAGCTGATTTAACAGTTGAATCACTGTTGTTTGTGTTTCAGTTGTTTTGACCAGAGGTTCATGAATAGTGACATTTTTAGTTGGTCTACTAGGTCCTTGTCTTGGTCTAAAATCATATCTTGTGTTTGATTCTGCAATAAGAAATTTAGAAAAGGCCTAATATTTGGAAACTTGGGAAATTTCTTGATTTTGAGCTAAAGGTTGATCATGAGAAACTAGAATTATATGATCATTAAAATAATCGACATCATTTATAACTAAAGGACCAGTATCTTCAAGCTCCCGATCATCAATCATTAGTGGGGGTTGAATTTTTTGATCAACATTAGGTCTTTGCAATATTTGAGGTTGAAAAGGTCTTTTATATTAAACTTGAGGTCTATTTGATGTTGGTTGAGATACTCTAGGTTGTGCTTCCATTTTTGAAATTATATTAGAAATATTTCTTAATAAATAAGCAATTTTATCTATTTTATGATCCTCACTCTTACTTTTAGATGAATAAGTTCCTTCTTCCTTAGCTTTCATTTTTCTTTCAGCCTTTTCTACCTTTGCTTTGAGTTTGGCTAATACTAATCTATTATTCTCAACTTCAATGACATTGGTATGCATGTCTTCTATGGTGACAAATGTTCTTTCTCTAAGAATAACAACAAAATCATCATCAAAACCTTTGAAAAATCTAACTTTAGGAGCATCCATTGGTGGTTTATAGTCTGGTGGAATTTAATTATAAATTTTATTAATTCATTTTATGCAATCAACCACAGGTTCACCAGGGTATATTTTTAGGTCATAAAACTATGTAAGATAGTATACAAGATCCTTTTTAACTCCCCATTGGTTTTTAAAGATAGTAATCAATTCATTCCATGTAGGGATAGAACGAGCCTGTAGTTTTCTAAACCAAATCTTAACATTTCCCTCAAGAGACTGAAAAAGTAGCCTCATTAACACATCTTCATGCTCGATATTCATATTATCAGCAAATTCCAAAAAGACACCTAAATGATCTTCAACAGACAAACCAATTTCCCAATTGAACCTTGGTAAGTGTTTTAGATATCCATCTAGAAATTTTTTACGCTCTCTAGGAAGGAATAATGCTGCATAACGAGCTTGAATGATAGGTTGAAACTCAACCATTTGATTAGGTGAGGATAATGAGGATGAAGATGAACTTTGAGGAGATGGAGAAGGTGAGGATGAAGTTGAACTTATGGGATATGAAGGAGGTGAAGATGATTGAGTATAATTTCTAGTTTTTATTAGTGGTGTTTGTATAGCTAACTACTGCACTTCTAGACCAAGTTTTCCTTCACTTTCAAATAAAGGATTAGTATAAATAGAGAAGCTATCTTCAGCTTTAGTAGAAATAGATGGATATGTCTGAATGATAGAATAAATGAAATCACTAGGTTTCAATTCAAGTAATTCTAAACCTAATTATGCTTCTAATTTTGGAGATTCTAAAATAGTTTCAGGAATCTGGTAAGATTCTAATTGATAAACAAGAAGATTTGACTACAAATCAATCCCTTTAGATAAAAGTTCTAACACTTTTGGTGGTAGGTTTGATAGTTCAGGAGGAATTGGGACAAGTCTAAAAGGACCAATTTCTGAAACAACTTCAGGTGGAATTAATATGGGACTAGAGGTAGAGGCTTCTAATATTCGTCTTAAAGAGGAAAATATCACCAGTATCTCAAGATATGATAATGGAGAATAAAGTTGAGGTTCTGAGAGAGACCTAGTATGCCTATGTGAGCCCAGTTTTATTTTGTGGAACCATAAGGTCAAAAATTTTAACCTACTAACCTTTTATTCACCATTAAAAGGAAAGCCTAATCATTGTCTGGGGGAAAAGTAATTCAAATTTTTTTGTTCCCCAACAACAACACCAATTTAATGTTGTACTTCTATAGATAATTATATGTTAAGGAATTATGCCAGAGCATCTAAATGTTTTTGTTTATTTTGGATTTTTAGATGACCAATGTTATAAACTATTAAATAGGTGTGGTCTCTTAATTTCTTATGATATATTAGAAGAGATAACTCTTCACCTTTAAGAAAATTTAGCTTTGAAAAGATGTGTAAGGTTGAACTTTAGAAAATATATGAGTCATTAAATCTTCAAATAGAGTATGTAACTAGTTATATACAAATGATGTGTGTTGTTGGGCATGGAATCCCCCCATAGCAGGTTTTGGGGCTCAAAGCCTAAGTTTTGGTCAAAGGTTTTGAAAGACTCTCCGAATTGTGGACACGGAGTGTGAAGTAGAGGATGAGTCATAAGGTTGTCTGCCCTAAAGTAATGTAATGTAATGTCAGCCTATCCATGGTCTGTGGACCATGGGATTGTATCAATAGAGCGAGGCTCTAAGTTGTAAAGAGAGTAGATAAGAGAATGAGTAGCAAAGGAATGGTTCAAGCTTAGAGTAGAATTCTAAGTGTCTTGGGTTGTAGTAGTAGGAAGAGGCTCTGCAACTGAGTGCACAGAGGCCTAGTAGAGTCTGCAGCTAAGTGTGTGGACCCCTGTAGCTGAGTGTGTGAGGTAGAGTTGAGTTTGTAATTGAGATAGAAAGTTAATAAGGAGAACTTTATCCTAATTCTATGCATCTAGTCTTGAATCGTTATTTCATTGTTATGCATTACTTATTCTTTGTTTATTTACTGCATGCATTTGAGTAAATGTGTGTATGGTTCAGAATACTTATATATGAAAATAATCTAAGTAATCAGCTGAAAGTGCATAAGTAGGAAAGATTTGGGTAAATAACAAGGATCGCGTTGTGAATAGGACTGCGCAAAGACAACATCGCAGGCCACGTGATGCCCACTGGTGTACGTAGCACACTGAGCATGAAGGTGGAACCATGTACGAATCCCAACATATTGGACATCCCTAGGGTGGAGAAACCTAGCTCTAGCACCCTCCCATACCACTTTGAGTGAGACCTTAGTCCGTACTCCTTAGACTGTTGCCAAAAGTGCCAATAGTATCAAGATTTGCTTGGCTAATTCACCTCTAAACCTAGGTCAGGCCCCACTAAGCCAACAAATGGTTCTGTTTCCAGGACCGAGATCAACATAAAGGATGTCTGATGTCATGTCACTGGAACCCTACAAAGAAAGAAATTGAAGAGTGGTTGTACAAGAATATTCATGAGTTCATGATGCAAGAAAATATAAATCCATGAGTATCTAAGGAATAGTGGTTGGATCGCTACTTGTACACTGAAATCCATGAAATTTTCTTTGCATCTCTTCTGTCTAAGTTGTATGAGTGGATCGCGAAGTTAGCAGACAGCTAGGGAAGGTGTAGGCTTGACAAACCAATAGTGTGGACTTTGGAACTAGTGTGCAGACTAGAAGCCTCAGAAGATAAGATAGCGCAAGCTATGGACCACTAGCTCAACCGAATAATAGGAGGATTTATCACTAAGTTCATGGTAGACACGACCGTCAGCTATAGTGAGGCAGAGTGATGTTTTCTCAAGGGACTGTGAGGTAAGTATATTAAATCATTGAACACTTGGATTAAGATGCTATTGTGTGAAAAGCAGATTTTGTGAATAAATTAATGTTTGGGACTACGCGAAGTAGAAGGATCTATAGAAGCGGAAGTAGTGAAGAATTAGAAAACAATCCCTTAATTTCACCCTTGCGGGAGAGTGAGGATGAGCTCACAAAGGTTTCTCCAAGAAGTGTGGTCAGTTTGATAAGGCAATGAATTCTGCATCTACCACCCCCACCCATACTACCACTTGCTTCACCCCCCTCATCTCCATCTCCACCCACTCCACCTCTGCCACCTCCATAGTTCAGTATGGTGAGCACGATCAAACTACCAGTATTCAGAGGAGTAGGAAATGAGGATCCAGATCAATTCTAGTTCGTGGTAAGAGCAGTATGGGAAGTACAGGGTGTCATGGATGATAATATTAAAAAGGCTACACTAGTGAGTGAGCTGCAAGATCACGCATTAACATGGTATATCAAGCATTCTAATGACGACCTGAATGCAGGAATTGTAGAGATCTAGACTGCGTTGAATAGTGAATTTAGTAGGCTAAAATCAAAGACCCAATCAATCATCGGGTTTAAGGAAATCAAGATGCTCTCGGGTGGCACCCCTTGGGATTTGGACGAAAGGCTGAAGAGCATGATCCATGAAGCCAATATCATGTTCACATATGCACAACATCACGCATGGTTCGTGGCCTCACTTACACCACACTTAAGGATGGTTGTCACAGCAAAAACTTTCCACATAGGCCAAAGCAATGGAGATGGCAATGAGGTTGCATGAGACCCCTATACAAGACCCTAGGTTGGGAGTCCAACAAATCCATGTGCAACTACAGAATCTGTGTCTATATACAAAAAGTTTGAAACATGACAAGACATCTCAACGAGGGGTGCATGAGGAAGTATGGTGCATAAAATGCAAAGGCCAGGGCCACGACAAAGATCATTGTCAATTGTTCACGAACTACTTGGCAGGAGGAGGGCCAATGTCGTTAAGATTGGAGGCATGGGCAGGGTTGAGTGTGACATCTACATTATCGTCTGCGATGTGCTAGATAGGAGGAAAACATACAACAGATAATTGTCATCTGTTGCAGAAGTATACGCAGACATCCCAATAATTATTCTGTAATTTCTGCAAGTCAGTAGGCCATGATGAACGCACCTGCCGAAGCTATGACCTAATCATGGATCGAACTCTTTCATACATGGTACAGGCTGAAACATGAGCCCTCGACCCAAATGCAGGGACGGCGCATGCTAGGTTTCAGGGGCACGATTAAGGTTGAGGTGGAATGGGGCCAAGAAAGGGTTGCAGACAGATAATTTGTTACAATCGCGGGGGGCCAGGGCATTATGCCAGCGATTGTATGAACCCAACTAGGATATCATGTTGGTACTGTAATTAGTTTGATCATGAGATAGAAGATTGACCTTCACTAATAGCGAAGATGCATGAAAAGAGGGTACTCTAGCCCCCTCCGACTCAAAATATACAAATGATGAGGTATGGCCACGGGAGATGATAAAGGGAAGCAGCCAGAAGACAGTGCATGGGTTCGCAAGGCTCCTACAAAGGAACCCGAGTTTGACTTAGAACGTGGAAAGGAGACATTCATGGAAGCTAAGAAGAGATTCGCAGAGGCCTCCACTTTAGGTAGTAAGGATCAACTAGAACCAGGGATGGATCCTTCAATGCTCACTACCTTTCTAGAGACATGCATGAAATTGTTGTGTGACAACAAGGCAATTAATGTACTATAGGATCTAATCACTAGGTGCACGGGGTCAGCAAAACCATGTGTGGTCCGGAAACTGGGGAAGCATGCATTGTGCACTGGAAGGGAAATGAGGTTGACTATGCAAATTGGTGAGTATGAAATGGATCAGGTAATCCTAGATCTGGGTTCGGACACGAATGTATTACCAAATCAAACATGGGAATGCATGGGCACACCTGCGTTATAATGGTCCCTTATTTAGTTACAAATGGCAAACCAATAAAAGATTCTGCCCATGGGAAGATTGCAAGGGGTGACAGTCGATATTGAAGGTGCGAGCACGTAGATGGATTTTGAAGTGATAGAGATTGTTGATGACAACAATCCCTATCCTGTGCTACTAGGAATAGGCTGGGCTACCAATATGAACAAAGTCATAAATATAAAGAAGCGCAAAATTACCTTTGAGAAAAAGTCACTACACGTCATAGTACCGCTAGACCCAGCTGAAGGAGTGCGATACACTGAACCAGTGAATGACGATGATAGTGATAACGATCTCGACCGTATCTACAAGTTAACTGCATAAGGAGAGGATTGGGTGAATCCAACTACAGATGGAAGGATTTCGTGGGAGCACGAAATCTCCTGTATTTCTGATTTAGATGAAGAGATAGAGCGATGGCAAAATCAGCTACATGAAGTAACAACGTTGAACTGAAACATGATGATCAGGTCATTGTGTTGCGTAACAACAAAGGCATGGAAGCTGGCAACATATAATGGATTGTCAACAATGGATGAATTTCTAAGAAAATTAGAAAGTGAAGTACCATAAAAATAGTGGTTCGATGTGCTGAAGTGGGCACTGCATGCAACAGCAGCACGATGGTGGTGTATGAATCGAGGAACTTTTGAAGACTGGCATGGATGCAGAAGGATGATGTGCCTACATTTTGGAAAACCCCAGCTTCGAAAGAAAGCCAATCAATTGGGGTGGAACAACTTGCACGCCCACCTTTCCGAATGGGTACAAACATATGTTGTACAGTTCGTACCAGTGCACACCAACCCCAGCCTAGAGAATTAGAACAAACCACAACAACAGGATAGGTGACGCACGTTACCAACTCTCCACAATAAGGCATTCTATAGGGTGCATGGAGTATTGAAGAAGGTGCACTAGGCGAGATGAACTGATTGGAACCTACACATGCTAGCAGTTCAATAGGCCTATAGGACCATGGGCAAAAACCTGAGTGCAGAGATGATTCCAAAGATGCGGAACCGAGTTGCAACCATAAGTTCGGAAGAAAGGAATCTATACGTAATATCTCCCACATTTGGGACAGTACACGAAGACTAGGAAGAAGGAATCACATAGCTACGTGAGGATGAACATATAAGGATTTAGGAAGCCATTTGGCAAGGGAACCCTAGACTTCACGAACTCAAAGAAGATCGAGTATGATTGAGGAAGAAAAGGATTTTGATGGACACTAGCATAAAAAAAATGGAAAATTGGATCGCGCAAGCATGTCTCGTTGATAAACCAAGGATGACAAGGAAAGATACAGATAGCCATACCACTGCATTAGAAGATTGTCGCTGAGAATTTATGACTCTACTACCATGGTTGTGACCGCACCTTACCAACTGTAGTAACCAAGGGAGTGCACTACATATGGTAGAATGCGTGGTGCTGACTGGTGCAAGGGTATTTAAGGAGTGTCCAGGGACTATACTGAAAGGTGAATTGAAGTCTCGCACAGATGGTGTGACCACCTGACTAGTCGTAGAGAGCACAGTTTCAGCACTCCAGACAATTGAAGGAGAGCGCATGACTCTAAATGAGTCTGTTAGGGAAATGCATGGTAAAGGAGGTGCGCACAAAATTATCATGGTACAAGGCTCATGCTCACACACGAGGGGCTGTGTTGCCACTCGAGTAAACTAGGAAGTAACCATTGGCATCACTGTTCATGACGAGATGTCCAATTTAAGGCAAAAGGGAGCAGGCGGCAGGCAATTAAGACATGAATTAAGAGATAGATTTGGGATGATATGCTGCCAAGAATGCATTAATGACTTAGAATTTGGGGAAAAAGTCAAATTCAAATTCAAAATATGCTATAAAACTCCCAAGGCTAGCCATGAGACAACACTTGTTTGTTTGAGATTTGAGCTATTACGAAGAGCCCATAGTGTTGAGCGCCAAGTGGTATTTGAGCCCCCAGGTTTACGAACAATCATAGATAGTTCAAACAGGATGAAATATACCAAGAGAGGTGTCAGTTTTGTAGAGAGTATTGTCAAGGAAGCTGTGCAGAACCCTACGGTGTAGGTGGGGATGCGCCGGAAATTCCAAAATCACCTCAGACACCAAGGCCCAAGAAGGATAAATAGGCAATGAGACCAGTCTGCATGTCCCCAAAAAATCCATGGTTTGGTAAACCTTCCCTGGAAGAAAATGGCAAGGCTGTCAACATTGAGACAGATGATGAGGAGGAGGACCTCCAGGCTCTCGTAGATGAGATAGAGGCAAATGAAGAAATGGAAGAAGACATCCAATTGGTGCGTGTTGTAGCAAAACTGCTCGAGTACGTTCCTCCATGGAAAGGGAAAGCTAAGGTACCCAAGGATTTAGATGCTGCTAAGAGCTCACTCCAAACCCTACTCCTCCCAGATGGAATTCTGTTTGAGGGCTCACCCCTAGGCCACGTGACCATAATGAAATTTGAATATTGTGACCTTGCAGACAGGGAAAAGTTCCCAGATTTAGAGACGGAAAACCTCATGAAAAAGAGTGAGGAGTCAGTTATAGCCCTAGAGCAACAAAAATGGTTGCGTGGAGTGGAGAAGGCTAGGCTACTCCACCTACTATGGATTCCGCATTTTCACCGTGCACCTATCACGATCTTTGCCATCAGGCAGCTACTTTGCCTGGTGCACGATGGGTACTTATGGTTGGAGGAGCCTATTCCCATCATAGCAGAGCTTATCCATAGGATTTCTTGGCTTCCCTGTAAGGGAAAGGACCCCATAGAGATAGCTGACAAAAGCAGAGATTTGGCGATTGTAGAGGCCATGAAGAAAATCTACAAATTGGAAAAATAAGAAGAGAGGCTACGCAACCAGTAGCATTAAAGGCAAAGGGGTGCACGTAGCCACCCAATTGTTGACCGGGAAGGTGATGAGGAAATGTTTCGAAGACGAGATAATAGTGCTGGTGGTTACACTAGCCAAACAATGCACGGAGGGGGTCCAATTCAACTAGGCTGAGTTCCTTTGCGAAGAATTCCTAACCAACTGTAAGGAAGCTCAAGAGAAATGCAAGACCTTCAACTACGCGTGGTTGTTGTTGTTTATTTTATTGGTGACAAGGGAACTCCCTGAGGATAGTTAATTTCCTCATATTGAACAGGACTTGCCAGAGGCTGCAAAATACGCATTGCTCTGGGCTATGAAGGATGCCATGTGGATCCGCGAAACTAGGATCTTCTGGGTGCTCATGGAGGTGAGTGTCTAGATGTGGATTAATAGGAGGCCATGCCTATCCCCCACGATATACAATAGTCTATGGAGCTTTGCAGACTTCGAGGCGGATATGCACAATGTGTATATCAAGGCACGTAAGGATTTGGCACAAAACTGGACCAAGATTCCTTTCATCACAAATGATGGCACCATCTTCTCCGCGTTCGAATAATGGCCTCCTAAGTGGTGTGCCCTAGACCTGGTAGAAAGTGATAAAACAGTAGCACAAAAGTAGAAGGATGCAACCAATTTTTGTGTCACGAAGTTGGCCCAGCATAGGCGCAACGAACAAGTAGTCGCGGAGGTAAGGGCCACCGACGAAGCAATGGAGGAAGCTATAAAATAGGCAAAGGTCACCCAAAGAGCAGCAGTAGCACAAGCAACAGGAGCCACCACAACGCAGGAGGAAGGGAGCCAAAACGTGTCTACAGGACCAGGACTAGATACAGTAGAAGGTGTGGATTCGAGCACAACTTCCACCCAACTGAAATGGTTACACGTTACGGAGTGGTCAGGTCCACCAAAGAAGACCAAGGCTCCCAAATTCAACATCAAGCCAATTACATTGAAAGAGGGTGACCTTTATGACATCGGCGACAAAGTTTGCGAGGTTACCCGGGAAGCACTCCAGGAAGCTATGACGAAGCAATAGAATGTGTTGGGGGCCCTAAAGGTGTAGCTGCAGGAACCTCAAGTGTGGGCCCCACAGGAAGGAACAGTAGCCACCTATGGTGCCACAGGTACATCAGTAGCGGAGCAGCTGCTACGTGCGAAAATAGCCAACACCATAGTGCTGTCGGAAGGAGCGCTGACAACAGAAAGTGAGGAGGACGTAGTCGCGCTGGGCAGGATAAAGGGACTTGGCCTAAACTTTGCTGCCCTTCACGGGGTACATTATATCAGCTGCAATATGGAACGACAACGGAACTCCGCGCTAGGGAAGGACGCGCAGTACAGATGCTCAACGAATAGAGAATAAACATTGAGCATCTTAGTCTATAGCGCGATGAAGTGCTTACACAGAATCAGCAGCTGGAGAAAATAGTGAGGAAGCATGTCCCCGCATTTTAGAGCTAGAAATTGTGACAGACCTACCAGTTGGAGTGCGAATCCACAAATTACCCGGTGGATTCTGCAAGGAAAAGGAGGAAGCAATAAGGGTACAGCTAGACCTCAACCTTCAGATTTCTGAGCTACGATTAAAGGCACAGACCTCTATGCCCCCAGAAGTTAGGGAACAATGTACTGGCAGTATTCAAAAAGGGTTGGAGGAAATAAGCCAAGTAGTACAGAACTGCACCACTATGTTGGAAGAATCCTTCGCAGTCCTCACTTCATTACAGGAGGACCCCCAACATACAGCACCTGGAAACGAAGGCGTGGGAGCTTCAAGTGCAATATGACAATGTGCACGGAATGATGCAGATAGTTTTCCTGACCCAATGGCTTGCGAAGCTACAATAGGCAAAGGCGTTTAAGGAATAGGTGGATGTCGTGCGATAGAAAGAAGCATTCCTTAAAGTGCACGTCCAGCCTTGGATTGATAGGGCCTTCCTCATCACTTTATACATCCAAGGAAAGCTTGCACAGATGAAGGTTATGCATGCCTTAAGACAGGGATCTACCCTTAATAGTGAGACTTCAACCGAAAGAGTACAATAGATCCAGTAGACTGCAGAACAGTGTGCTATGGACCTCTTCGCAATGTAAGATTGGTTGGAAGGGCTCCGTGCCAAGATTGTCGCACTAGTAGAGTGACTCGGGACGAGTCATGATGATTGTGTTGGGGGCTTGCTGGGCATCAAATCGCCCCACAGCAGGTTTTGGGGATCAAAGCCCAATTTTTGGTTAAAGGTTTTTAAAAACTCTGTGAATTACGGGCACGTAGCGCGAAGTAGAGGATGAGTCATAGGGTTGTCCACCCTAAAGTAATGTAATGTAATGTCAGCCTACCCATGGTCTGCGGACCATGTGATTGTATAAATAGAGCGAGGATCTAAGTTGTAAAGAGAATAGATAAGAGAATGAGTAGTGAAGGAATGGTTCAAGAGTAGAGTAGAATTCTAAGTGTCTTGGGTTGTAGTAGTAGGAAGAGGCTCTGTAGTTGAGCGCGTAGAGGCCTAGTAGAATCCACAGCTAAGTGCGCAGACCCCTGCAACTAAGTGTGCACGGTGGAGTCGAGTCCGTAATCGGGACAGAAAGCTAATAAAGAGAATTTTATCGTAATTTTGTGCATCTAGTCTTGAATCATTATTTTATTGTCTGCATTACTTTTTCTCTGTTTATTTATTGTGCACAGTAGAGTAAATTCTTGTATGGTTCCCAATACTTATATATGAAAATAATCTAAGTAATCAGCGAATAGTGCATAAGTAGGAAAGGCTTGGGTAAATAACAAGGATCTCGCTACGAATAGGACTACGTAAAGAAAACATCGTAGGCCGTGAGGTGCCCACTAGTGCGTGTAGCATAGTGAGTGTGAATGTGGAACCGCGTACCAATCCCAACATATCAAAAATCCCCAGGGTGTGAAAACATGGTTCTAGCACCCTTCCATACTACTTCAAGCGAGACCTTAGTCCATGCTCCATGGACTATTGCCAAAAGGCCCAGTAGTATCGAGATTTGCTTGGCTAAATCACCTCTGAACCTGGGTCAGGCCCCACTAAGCCAAAACATGTAAAATCTTTTTATAGACAAACAAAATATATTTAAAGCTTAAATGGAAGTGACAATTAAAATATGTAGAGGAGTTAATTAAACATAAAGCTCAATTAACTAATCTCAGTAATTGATTATAACTTCATGGGGACTTTTATATATTTTGAGATTCAATCTTATCTTACATCGAATTCCCATTAGTTTAAAACATATGCAAATTTAGAAAAAAATGTAAATATAAATAACATAGAAGTACTCATAGGAAAACAAGCTATTTCAAAATGAATACAAAATCCTTCCATTACTTTCAGAAAATAACTCTAAAGGATTTACAAGTCTGCTCAAGAGTTTATCACAATGGTTCAAACCGTTATACTTTTATCTACAAAGTATTTATACAACTTTCCTAAAAATATCTTGATTTATTTACAAATATCTCAAAATTGTTTTACAAAACTAGGACTACAATATAGGAAAACAAAACTGCTGAGGCCCCGTGGCACTGAATTTAAGGCTCCTAGTGATGAATGGGCTGAAAAGGCTATTGCTCTATTGCTCTTAATGATCATCTTTCCTTTTGTTTCCTAAAACCTACATCTTCTTGCTAAAAACCTATTGTCTGCTACTAGAAAACCATTGTTTGTTCAATCAATGAGCTGGAAAATCTTTTCCTATCTTTCTTCATCTGGAATGGAATATTTGATTATCTTTCTATGTGTTTCATCCACTTCATTGTTTTATGAAAAGTGGGTTTGACTACGAACAAATGTTTGATTTCATGTTTAATCAATAAATCAACCCTTCAATAAAGGCTTTCCCTATATTAGTCCCCTTAATCTTAGAAAATTTGGATTTGTCTGTAGTTATAGCATGTAGCGTGTGATGGTATTCTTCAAGGGGAACCAGACTATCTGCCATTCCTCTTAAACTTGGAATTCCTTTCCAATGTAGAATATTAAAATTTTTGTGCAACTTCTAAATACTAGCTTCTAGATTATGGCATTTATTTCCTGGTTGCAGCATTAGATTCCTTTTAGTGAGAATCCTTCTTACTTCTAAAGTAGTTTCAGTTTTGTCCTCAATTTCATATTCTTTCAGCACTTCCTTTATTTTTGTATTCAGAATTCTAATCAATGTTGTTGCTTCTCCTAGTTTTTCCCCAGGTCTTTCTTTACTTCTGCAATTACTTCCTTTGATTTTTCCAATAGTTCCTCTTGCTCAAAAATAATTTCAATGGAAGGCCAAAAATTAGTTATAGACTCATTACTATCCATCCAGATGTTTTCTTTGGCTTGTTCATCATTTTGAGCAATAACAGACTCATCTTTTAGAGTCTTTACTCTCTGAGTTAGTCTATGGTTTTTCTGAAGTTCTGCTAGGTAAGCATTATCAATTTTTAACTTCTCCTATTGGGGATTCTTGATTTGAGCTTTCAAATTTTCATTTTCTTAATATTTTATGGAAAAATATCCCATTTCTTTAGCTAAATCAGATGTTGAGTTTGTGGACTATCTTTCCATTGGTATATCTACTACAAACTGCAATAAGAGTTGTTGAAGTACTGACAATAGAAGTTGTTGCTATAGGAATGGTTGTTGCCGCATCTGCTTGTTGTTCTTTTTCCTTCAATAGACTCTGTAGTTCAATCTCCATCCTCTATATCTATAAATTTTTTTTTTAATTAATTATAAACATGCTTTACTTTTCCTTTTCTAACTCACCAACTTCTTTGGTTTGTGGATCTTCATTGGTTTATTTATTAATGCTTGGATATCAACATTTTTCCTCTTAATAATTTCCTCAAAACCTTTAACATTACTGGGATCATATTCCAATTTGACTAGATCTTCTAAGGATTTTATCTTGTTATGCTTGGAAAGTGATGATATATTTTCTAGCTTTAATTGGGACTGAATATTATTCACTGAAACTTGTAACTTAGAAGTTGCCATTGCTGAACTAGTCAAGGTAGAGTAAATCACTTCTCCAGCTTGTTTATGTAAATCAATTTGGTCTATAGGATGAATTTGTTTAGTGTTAAAAGAAAAGAAAAAAGATTCTCTGTAATCCTCTACATTTTTTGGAAAATAAAGTTTAGGCTTTAGAAGGGCCATCTGAAAATTTCCCTTCTCGATATTTAATTTTAAGAAAAGCTTGTGCTGGGAATTTGAAGTTTGCTTTTGGAATTCAAAATAAGGGTTGGCCTTCAGTGACTCATTTTTCTTCTTAATTTCCTTGTATCTAGCAAAGATGTTGGGTTTTGTAGTAGTATAATTTATCTATTCTTTCTGGATTGATTTTGATGGGTCATAAATGCTTGAAGATACAAGAGAGAATGAGAAACTTTCTTCAACCCTCGGACATGTTTGAGTATAAGGACCCATTAAAACTAATGTGGTATGTTCTTGGGAACTCTCTTCTTGAAATTTCTCTTCGAGACGATTCCTTTTCTTCTTCTTTTACATTATGAAATCTGCCTGCTGAATTTTTGAAACTAAAGGGGAAATACTTTCCCTTGTCCTCTTGGCAAGTTTTTCTTATGGCACTAGAGTTTGTGAAGTTGTAGAAATCAAAACCTGCTCTTTTGCTTCCTGCAATGTATCTTTTTTCCACTTTTCCTGGTTCACGTACTATTCAATCTTTGGTCTATGAGTGTGTGCAAAAGGAGTAGTTTTTTGTACTACCCTTATAATCCCCAAGGGATCATAAGACTAGGTAAAACTTAATTTCAATTTCATTTGTTTCAGAAGGAGGTTTTCTTCCTTTGATGCTACTCTGGTATTACAAATAAAAGGTCCAATCTAAACATTTCTTCGTAGCTGACACTAAGTGTAGCTCACCCATAATCATGCTCTACCTTATATATTCTAATGCAAAAATCCTAATTGCTACAAATTTAGGCAGTTTGTATGGAGGACTATCACATCCATATACTCTAATCTATGTAGAATTACTTTGATTTTACAGGAAATCCTAGGAACAACATCACTATTGAGCAAAAATGAAACCATATATAAAAAACTGATTGGTGTAATCACTGAAGGAAAATTCCTTGGTATTCTTCCTTACTAAGGAAGTCCAATGAATTACAGATTGAGGATTACCCTGCTCATCTAATTTTTGTAATTGAAATTGGAATTTACCTGCTTGATAGAATAAGAATAGGTATAGAAGAACTGAATGATATTTTAAAGATCATTTTATTTAAAACTTCAAGAATAGATCATGTACTTCTTTAGAAAAAAATCACTGTAATTGAAGGTCATTGAGGGTTTTTCACCTGCTAAAAACACTAACAGAAATCATAAAATAATCTCATCAACCCACTAGTTAGTTAGATAACCTAATAGATAAGAAACTATTGAGATATCATGTCTAGTCATTTTTAGGAACATTGAAGAGTGGTATGGAGGATTTTTTCTTGATAATTTTTCATCTTTAGGCAATAATATTTCAAAAACCTTAGCTCTTTTAGGAAAGGTGAGTTTTTTATAGATTTCCATGAGAGAATCTATAGAGAAAAGGTGCAGAGGGGCTTAATGTTCACTTGAAACATTTGGCATATCTACTCTGGGGATAGTGTAAACAAAAAATCATTGTTGTGAGCAATAATAGCTCTTTGACTTGGAATATATATGAAATGGAACCATGCTACAAATTATGGAAAGAAATGAGTTTGGGGAAAGATGAATTCAGGCAGGAAGGAGTCCCACATGCTCAATTCATTGTTGGCCTCAAGGAATTTCTATTTGGCCCAAGAGTGGACTTCATATAGGTTGAATTCACATTGGGTTTTAGTGATTTTATACTCTTGGTAAACTAGGAGTCATCTATCTAAGTCTATGGCAGGGGGCATCATTGGATTTTCCTCTCCAATTTTATCTTTTCCTTTGGAAGACATGCTAAAATTAAAAATAGGTAAAAGGTGATGTTTACCAAGTAATTAGAAGATTTCTGTAGTGATAAGAGAAGCATTTTTCTTGTTGGTATAGTTGTATTGGGCCTGGGCATGCAACTTACAAATAGAATGCGTAAAATAAAATAGAAGTAAACCATGTGTTTATTTATGGAATGGGAGGATTAACCATTTGCAGGGGATATCCATTCTCGAGAGCGACATTTATTATGGGTTGGTATCAGTCAAGGAGATTAACAAATGGATAACAGTTAATTGATTGTTGAATGAGAAGTGGACAAATGGTGAAGGCAATGTGGCTTTATCTTTTTGGTAGGAGCAATAATAATTAAGGGTGGTTTTCACGTGGTGGATGGTAAGTGGTTTATGTAGGGGTTGGGAGGGGAGGGTGTCTGAAGTGAATGAGGAGTGGACACATTGCATTGGCGGTCTATCCAAAACAACTTTTCAGACACCCCCCCTGAGTAAATGTCGGGGGGGTGGGGGGGGGGGGAGGTTCTAAAGTGCTTTACCGGCCATTGATCTAGGTGGGGAGCATCCCAGCGGTCGATAAGAGCGCTCTCATTACATAATGTGACAAAACATCAAGTCCGTTTTATACAAAACTATAATTGGTCATTTAATTATGTTTAAAATAATTAAGGAAATAATTAACTTAATATGAGGTATTTAAACTAGCGCACATTTTTTTATATTTCTTGCAATTTTTTCATTTTTTCTGTATTTTTTCTTTTTTTGTAATTTTTCTATATAGATATCTTTTATCCCTTCTCATTTTTTCATTTTTTTTTCTTTTTTTCTTTATATATATATATATTTTATTTATTTTTTCAACAAATAAATGTAAAATACAAGGTAAGTTACAATAGTGAGGTTGCATGATCTTCCCAAGAAGATCATATCAGATAGAGATGCCAAGTTTACTCACGAGTTTTGGAAGCAATTGTTTTCAAGTTTGGGGATATAGTTAGCTTTCAGTGTGACTTATCATTTACAGATAGATGGACAGATAGAGAGGTCAACAAGATTCTTAAGGATATTCTAAGGATGTCTGATATGCATCAACAGAGGCAGTGGGAGGAGTATCTTCCAATGATGGAGTTTGTATATATTAATGGGTATTCAAAATCCTTGAGGATGAGTCCATTTGAGGCTCTTTATGGGTAGAGTTGTAATACTCCTATCAACGAGAGTGATCCAGTGAACATGGTGTTGATTGGACTGGACATGTTTGCTGAGATGGAACAAAAGATGCAGTTTATTAAGAGGAATTTGAAGGAAGCACAAGACATATAGAAGGGTTATGTAGGCCAACACATATAATTCAAGGAGTTTCAAGTCGGGGATCATGTGTACTTGTGAGACAAATCCAAGAGGATCTCCTCGATAATTGGGTCATGTGCCAAGTTGGCACCTTAATATAGCGGGCCTTTCAAGATCCTTGAGAGGATTAGACTACTGGCCTACATACTTGCACTACCATCAACAATGATATTCCATGATGTTTTACATGTTTCGTTACCTAAGAGATATGTGCAGGATGTTGATCATGTGATTAATTGGTCTATATTGCAAGTGGAACCAAAGGGAGATTTCTAGCCAGAGCCTCAATGCATATTGCAGTGGAAAGAATTCATTCTCTGCAAATGATCAATAGAGAAAGTTAAAGTGCAGTGGAAACAATTTTGGCCCGATGAAGTTACATGGGAGATGGCTGATTAGATGCAGGCTTTGTATCCTTCATTATTTTTTGGTTCAATCAAATGAGTTTTTGGTATATGTATACATATATGGTTGTAAATAGCATAATGATATGTGAATTATAAAGCTTCAATAAGTGGTATGTTTATTTGTTTTTCAGTAGGATGTCATTGTAAATACTACATCGATCTATGTTATAAAGCTCCATAGGTAGTATGTTTTGTTTTCAGTGGTTTTCTGATCATATGTGTCATAGAACACTGAGGATGGTGTTCCCCCAGTGGGCTTGTAACAATGTGAGGTTAAAGTTTCATGTAATAAAGTGTAACAAAGAAAACAAACAAGACCAAGGTCATGGGACACATATTCCAAGTTGAATGTTGGGAAAACAATTTAGTGGACATCATTTGTGGTTCAATAATGGGTATAGAAATTGGCAATGGAATAGAATCAATAATTGACATTTAACTACGAGAAATAAGGAAAATAGGAGAAAAGGGAGGTGAAGAGACACACATTTTCATGTAAGGGAAATTAGAGGAAAAATAAAAGGAAAATGAAGAGAATAGGGGACTTCAATGATAAAAAGGCATCAATGAAACAATTCACAACATTTTTCAGTTTAGATTTTGGCTCTATTACACTTTTGCACACTTAAAGCATTCTTGGAGCACTTTGGCATTCACTTGGGTGCGGAGAAAGTCAAGTAAGCAAGAAAAGGAAGGAAAAGGACAAGCAAAGGAAAGTGAAGGAAAACAAGGAGAAGGGTCGAGCATCAACTTCAATACATTTATTTTGCATGGAACATGTTGCATGTGTGATTTCCTTATGAGGATGTGAATGCATGGTACATATATTTGTTTATTTAGTTAATTTGTTGTAATTGGCATGGGTTTTTCCTTGTTTGACATTGTTTTCAGCCTTGGCTTGCTATTTCTTGGATAACCATGGTGTGATGGGATTCATCCTTGGTTGAGGTTTGGATTTCCATAAGGTTTTGGAACTGGGTGAAGTGGTCTCAAGAAAATCCCACGGGTTTGTTTGGATATGGATTTTCTTCCGGAAGCCCTCAATAGGTTGGTGAGAGAGGAAAATTCCTCAAGGTATGGTGAAGGAATTATGAGGCATCCAAGCTTGTTTTGGTTTTGTGATTTCGGGACCAGTTTAGGTGAGATCATGGTGGCTTGAGGTGGAGGTGGTTTAACTTCTAGATTCTATGTTTGGTTATGTCTTGGTTTATCTCACGATATCCCACATTCATGCTTGGAATATGACACAGGGGTGATCGGTTGAAGGAAAGATTTGGTTCAACCCAATCTATGGATGGGTGGTACGCGGAAATCCTTGAATTGGTTGTATTTTGCATAAGTTAATATGATATATTTTTCTAATGTAATTGATGAGCACATGTACTTGTTATTATGGGGATCTTATGGATTATTTTTCAAGGTTTCTATTCTGGTTATATGCTAGTTATCAGCATGGTTCTAGGATGTGCTCTAGTTATGGATCTTGTTCATGATTTGATAGTTTATTGAATGGTTGATGAATACATGAGATAATAATTGTTGTTGCAACTAGCTATAGAGGGAATTGAGTCTTTAGTTGATTCTTAGATGAAGTTCAAGAGTTTATGATTAGATATGCATTCATGACTTGTACCTTCTATGTTCATGATATGTTTGAAAAAATGCCTATCTTGTAGTAGGCATGTTACAGTAAATATCTTATTCAAGTTTGGAATGGTTAGCCTTTCTATCACCTCCTTTATGATTATGGAAAGTTACAAGAACTTCTGGGTAGTGGTCTAGGGGCTTTACTAAAAGCGTGGCATAGATCTAGTGATCACCTGCACAGAACAAGGTATTTTGGGTTATAATTGCTAGCAGGAAAGCTTGTGTGTGTAGTTGGAGCCTCATAACTGTATGCACTTTGTGTAAAGTGTGTGGTGGTGTGTTAGGTTGGTGAAAAAGAGCCCCATATCAGGGATTGGCCACCTAGGGTGGCCGTTAGGATCCTGAGTGGTCTGTAGTTTATAAGGGATGTCAGTTTATGTTCAGATAGTCATTCCTGCTTCCATAACTAGAGCTTTGAGGTTGGGTCATGTCATAGTAGCACTCAATTCATGTTTACCCTAGATATATTCTAAAAGAGGGTAAATGTGGGAGGGGGCATTACATGGTCCATCATGAAGATATTTTAGTATCCTTTATAAATCTGGAGGCTCTAAACATCTGAGTATGACACCATTGTGGTGCTTCCAAAAAAACACGTCCTGTACAAGTTGGTAGTATAAAACTTTAAGGCATATTTCCCTCTTTTGTTTGGATGATAGATGTGAAGGCAAGGTGTTGTGTTCTAATTATTTCCATATATATACATTCCAAGGCGTGGTTGTATTTGTAGGGAAATGTTTTCAATGTTATACATCTTGATCTCCTAATCCCACCCAGAAGAATCCTCTTCTGGTGAATCCCTCTCTTCTTTTGTGAGTTGATAGATACCATGGCCCTTGATAGTGTGAAATTACTTTAATTCAAGATCATATTATTGCAATCACATCATCTAGTTCGCCCTCCTCTCACCCAGATTCTATCGTAAAAATATTGATCTAACTGTTGGATGAGGCACATGGATAATAGTAAGGGATTTCAGGAGGTAATGCCTAAAATTATTAACCTCCTTGTATAATATGTATTCTTTCATATTTATGGTGGGATAATTCAGTTATGATCCTTGTAGATTGATTCTCATGAAATATATACATTTCACATCTCCTTGATTCTCTTTCTATTTTAACACGACCACAATAGACATACGATAAACAAACATGTGTAGGAAGAAATATTTTCCAAAATATGGGTTATATAAGGCTGGGGCATCAACAATGGCTTGTTTGATTTGGGAAAATGAATCTTTCTCCATCTTATCCCACTGATTTGTAGCATTCTTCTTTATCATCTATTGTAATGGTTTAACAATCTAAGTGTAATCAAAGATGAACTTTTGAAGAAAATTTATCTTTCCCAAAAAGGATTGCTTCACTTTCTTGTTCATGGGAAAATGGAGTTGAGAAATAGTGTTGACCCTCTCCAGGTCGACCTTAATTCAACACTTGGTTATAATGTTTCCTAAGAGGTTACCCTAGGACACACCAAAGATGATTTTTTTGGATTTAATCATATTCCATACTTGTGACATCACTCAAAATTTTGCTTTAGATGAAAGATGTGATTTAATATTTTCTTGGAAAATATTGTTACGTCGTCCAATTATATTACCACACTCCATCTGATCAATCCACATAATGAGATTTGCACGACCCATTGAAATGTAGTGCAAACATTAATAAATTTGAATGACATGTGCTTGAAATAAAAAATTACCCACTTCATCCTAAAGGTAGTTTTCAATCTATCTAGTTTTATTACTAGCACTTGATTGTATCTAGAGAATCCATCTGGTAGTGGGAACATTTCTGACCTAGGTATGATTTGGAGTATCTTCTTTATAGATGGCATGTGCTAATTATCTTTATCTGAAGCTTAGTTGAGGTTGCAAAAATCAACACATAAGCATATCTTGCTAAATTTGTTTCTAATAGGAACCAAGTTGGAAAGCCATGTGGAATGATGAAATTTGAAAATGATTCGAGCATCCAATAACTTCCTTAATTCCTTCTCAATCAAGGGGTCAAGTGTCAGATAAACTTTTCTTAGCTTCTATTGAAATGAATTCACCCCTTCTTTGATAAGAATTACATGTTGGATGATATATGTATCATATCTCTTTAGATCATCATACATCCATGTGAAAATATCTCAATACCATTTGAAGAGACGAATGAAGGTCTATCATTATTGAGGAGAGTAACATGTATCAAGGTTCATGCAATTCATATTTCTTTGGTTCCCAAATTATTTTGTTTTTTTGACAACGTTGAGCTCTGGGTATTTTTGTTCACTGGTACTTTGAAACGATATTTCAAGTCATATAATTTCTCAAGAGACACCACACCTTTCAGCATATGATTCCCTTTAGATACTTGATCAGCGTCCCACAAATCCTTTTCATGCTCATCTTCTTCAATAGTCGCCTCTTTGAAAACATATGCATTGGTCATGGAGTGTAGTATGTACTAGTCAACATTAAATATGTGAAAGTTGATTACAATGTGAGACACATATGGGTTATAAATATTTTCTATAGAAAATCCATCCTTTAATGGTGAAAACCCAGTAGCTACATTGGCTAATGTATCAATGACATCATTATGAACTCGATGAACATAACTAATGATAAACACTTTAAAAAATGAAATGAGATACCATAGGTGAACTACAATGAATGGTATTATGTACCTAGTGGGTGATAACATTTGAATCATCAATTACTTTTAGAACTTCTACTTTGAGGTCTATGGTTTTATTTAATCCTAGCATGAGTGCTTCATAAACAATAATGTTTTTTATGCACTTGAAATCCAAGTAGCTTGATAAGATATAACATTTCGTCTGAGGGTCAATAAGGATACAACCAACTCCAGAACCCTCCTAAGTTTTAGAACCATCAAAGTATAAATTCCAGATATCATTGGCTATTGGGTTAGTTCCTACTTTAGTACTATGTACATCTATGTTACAAATTTCATTAGAAACAATTGTAGTGAAAGGAAGGAGCTCTAACTTTGTATCAAACATTACAGGGGATGACTATGTTTGATAACATCTATGATCTACATATAGAAAAATAAATAAATCTAAATATGGCTTCTGTAAAGCTAATTGGCTCATCATGTTCCTTAGGTGCTGTCATGGTATGTTTCATGTAAGCTTCACTCTCTACTAGAATCTGATTATTTCTACCCTTAAAAGGAAGCCATAAATGTGTCTAGTCTATAGAAAAGTATCCTTGTACTTTTTAGGACCAGTCTCTACATAGAAGAAAACCATAGGCTTCAATAATTTCCATGATAACAAAATTTATGCATTGGTGAACCCTATCGTCCGATGAAAATAAAATGATAAAATTATCGATTTCGCCAATTTCCTAGATTAATGATCTATCCAGTTCTATGATTCTAGCATCGATATTTTCCCATTTTCATTTATCTTCTTGTCGATAGATAAAGGCATGAAATTTTTATATGTGCCAAAATAAAAAAGGTAATTGTGGACATTATAATTAAATATTTCAAATGATAAAAGGAAAGGGGGATAGATAGCATGATAATTTAGATTAATAGTGTTAACCATAGATTCAAGAATGTCATGAGACTTACCAGACAAGGCTTGAGAAGTAGAAACATCTTTACGTAACGAAGGCTATGATGCAAATTATTGGATGATCAATTCTCATTGTCTTGTTATTTTTTTGAGCTCGAAGGTTGAAATATTAGAACTAGCCCTTTTCATATCCTCAATAATATTATAATCATTATCTTCTTCCTTAGCAAGCTGTGAAGTGTTGGGTTGTGTAGCTTTGTTCAATGCCTCAAGAGTGACAGACTTGTTCTTGTTACTCATGGAAGTGTTCTTAGGAGGCGAAGCACCTCTAGACATGTTCTATGAATTATGTGCATGATTACTAGGTGGTAAAATATTTCGTAGTAATTTACTATTAAGATCTTTCCCCTGCAACTATGGACTAAATTAGGTAGACAAATGTGGTACCAAGCTGATGCTCTACCTTCCAGAGTGTACTGGAAAAGTATACAAGCAACATCGTCATAACCTATCTCTGGCATTCAAAAATGCATGTAGAATTCATCAATGTGGCTATCAACTTTCGTTTTCTTATCGGGATAAAAATTTGAGAGAAAAAATTTTGGGTGCTTCGACATACGATGGAGATTTCCAAGAAGAGAAAGAGACCCTTAGTTCATCCAATACCAATTGATCATAAGCCATCTCTTCGTATTCTATCTCCTCTTCAATTTATGATTCTGGACAAATTTTTCCTTCACTATTAATATTTGTGTTCTTGTTCAACTGTTTGTTGTTGTTGGGTTGCTTGTTATCACTTGGTTTCTCATTATCTGTGAAATGAAATTCTTCTCCATCACCTTCTAGATTTTCCTCAAGAAGTGGTGAGTCGTTCTGTTAATGAAGCAATATAGCTAGATCATCAAGAGTAGTAGTAACTAAATATTTCGCTGAAGAAACAAAAACACCATGTTGAGTTGTTTCTTTCTTAGAGTGCTTATGAGGAATAATAGTGATGATAGGAAATATGACAACATATTTTACAAAACAATGAGTAATAGGCTGAAATTCCTAGAGTTGGTCATAAGTAAATTTGAAGGCATGTTCTAAACTTTGATGTGGATATTATTCTTTCTTAAAAATGTGAATTGGAGTTGGAATCACGTGATTGACGCCTTGAATTAAAGGTTTTGTTGTAGCGGCTACAACCAACCTCCAAAAATTTGCCTTTGCATTGTTTTGGAGCCTCCCTCCTCAAAATCTTAGTAGCTTGTCTTGAACTGCTCAGGTACTTGTGTTTCATTCAAGTTTATCTTTCACTTTTTAGCTTTTGTTCACTTAATTTATTTTCTAACTAACTGCAAGCTAGCCCCATGACTTGGTTTACATTCGGTTCTTATGTTGTCTTCGAAAACTGCCTAGTCCTAGAGGGAAACCTACCTTGCTATACGGAATTGCGCATAGTAACCGGCCAGTGAGCCTTTCTCTCAAAGATTCTATAGAACATCCTAGAAGTGAGTTTAGGCTCTAGAGCTGTGTAGACCCAAGTGACAACTTTTCTTCAGTTGGGGAATTGTGTAGAGCATGAGAGGTAGACATAGCCACTCAGCCTAGGAACTGCATAGAAGCATTCCATCAGTTGATCTTTGATGCATGTGTTGGAAAGTTTCCCGGTTCTCCCCAGAACTACGAACTGTATCCATGCATGCATGGCAGCCTTTCCTGAAAAAGGAAAAAGAAGAAATGAAAAAATCATCCCTAAAAAATAGGGATATATTTTTAGCACTAGGAGTTACATTCAAGTCAATTTTAGAAACTTCCCGACACTTATCACTTTTTCCTAGATTTTTGGCATGCATGTCATAAACCATAAATCTATAAAATCTATTTAATTGATGCCCAAGAGCTCATTCTACACATTTGATCTTGGATCTTTGGTATTCATGAAGCATTTATGAACCTTCATCATAGTCGGCGTAGCTATTTCGGGTAAGCTTTGCTTTTCAAGTCTTTTGCTGATTTTTTTATCGATTTTGTTTCCTTGGATTGTGTGAGTGTTGTTTTGCATGTTTTGTTGAATAAACGATGGTTTTTTGGTGTGTTTTAACTTGTAGAAGTGTTGTTTCAATTTTGTCATTGTTTTCCTTGAGTGTCACATGTATAACACTATTTTTGCGCTAACGGTCGTTGTTGCGGCACTCTCCCCACCAACATCATTTTTCGTCCATTTGACTAATTCCTACGTTGGTTTTGATTGCATGCATGATCATTCACTCCTATCTGCACCATCATTTTTGTATGCATTCACAACTACTCATTTTCAAGTTTCCCTTAGGCAGATCAGGGTTGTCTTGGTTCAGAGCTAGCTTTGCTTGGCATGGACTACGCATTCCTGGATCTCAAGGCTCTACCTTGGCTCCAAGAATTGCACAAAAGCTACATGTCACTAGCCTCCATCTATTCTCTGTGCATTTCTAGGAGATAGTGCCAAGTCTCTCCCATTAGGACTGCACAATGTGCAATCACATCCAGCAATCAATCTAGACTGAACTGCATATTACACAGTTCTAGTCCATGACCAGCCTCACTAAATTGCGCTCTTTACAGTTCCATTTAGCAACACATCTCACTGGATGCTAGGACTACACAATGTGTATATCTAGTTGATAGTCCCCTCGCCTTTAAGAGTCACAATTGCATAATATTGCCCAGTAGTCACCCACTCTGTTGGTTGATCGATCCTTGAAGTTATTTGTGTTTGGTGCTGACATTTAATTATCATGAATGTCTTCTCTCTCTCTAGGTACATTATTTATTGAGTAGTCTCTCAACAATACAAGCAACATGGTTTCCAAGAGAGCTAGATCAAAGGAAACTCTAGAGAGCAGCACTGGAGACATGGTTGATAGGTGCTAATGAACTTGCCCATCTATGCAGACATGCAACTATTTATAGAGAAGGACGCAATAAATAAATGACATATTTGTAGGAAGTTTAAAGGAATATCTCAAAGATCAAAAAGTCTATGTCAATATTCACAAGTCAAGCTTGTAGAGTTTTGCAAGTAGGTACCCCACCTCCCAATGCGTAGATATCATTCTCTAGGTTGTCTCACATACCAAGCCTGAGAGGATGACCTTAAGAAATACCAGTGGGACACAACTTGCCACCTTCAAGTCAGAAAACTACCATCAGATGTATCACTTTCTGCAGCTGGTGAACCACATGGATGCACTATTATTCACTACCAACGATAATCTAAACACCAGATATATCATGAAGTGTTGGGTAAAAGAGACATCAAAGCTTAGGATGACACCCAACTAGGTCTGGAAGATGAAGTAACTCAGGAATGCTTAACAAATCATGGTCATCTTTGCATGTCGCTTGTATGGTCAAGAGAGCACGGAGACCTTCCTGCAAAGTTGGGTTGTTATGTTAGATTAGTTGGGAAATGAAGGAAGGCTTTTCAATTGGTTGGACATGTGGGCTCTTCAGCTAAAAGTGCATATGTCTATTGCCTAGAATCTTCCTAAGGATGGACAAGCAAGATTCTTTATGTTCACATACCTGCTCAATGCAATTTGTTCCCAACAACAATTCCCTGGCATGGGTTGGACATGGACACCATCAAATGATGTTGTGAGCATTTATTGCAAGTTTCTCTTTGAGTGTATCTACGAAGGATTCATGGAAAGGTTGTGTGATCACTTCATCACCCTGCTATACAGTATGATATTTGAAAAGGATCCACCTTGCATGTCCCAAGAAGTGATGCATGCATTTCTTAACATTACAGATTGGTATGCCTCACTCTATGGCACCTTCAGTAGAATGTTTGGAACGAAGAAACCTTCGCATGAGTTACCGAGGTTTGGCATAGAAAATCTAGTCATGCAAGAGGTCGGATACCACATCTCCATAGGGTTATCAATAGGACTACATAGGAGGAAGAAGGCACCATGGCCCACTCTTCCTCTGTGGATTGGGTTTTACGAGATCTGTACCTTGAAGAATGTGGATGCCGAGGCCGAGGACTTGAAGAAGTTTGGGTTTGGCACCAAGAGTTTCAATCTGTATGACCCCCATTTCATATGAAAGAACCACTGTGCAAAGGTGTATTAGCCATGGATCCATGGGGCATGTCATTGGCTAGAGGAACATCCTTGGAGATATTTCTACAACTCCTCTAGGCTCAATGAAATGATCAACATAGCGGTAGATTGGAAGCACCACTATAGGAAGCAGCATGACAGCAAGAAACAACAACAACAGCAACAATGAACAACAAACTTGCACAAGACAAAGGAAAGAGGAAGATCGTCGAGAGCATAGAGCCTAAGAAAAATACAAGTTCAAAGAAGATCTGCTTGTTGAAAAAGTAGCTTTGGAGATTGAGGCAAAGAGGTGACAACGTCAGAGGAGAGTATAGTGAAAGAAGAGAAAGAAGAAAAGGTTGGAAGATAAAGATAGGAGATTTCAGGAGACGAAGAAAAAGTTGAAAGTAGAACCATACCTCGAGAGGATAGAAAGGGAAGAAAGGAAGAAACAGGAATAGGAAGAAGGACAAGGCACACTAATAGAGAAAACTGCACAGATACAATTTGAAGAATCAAAGAAGCTAGTATATGAAGAAGAGGGTGAGCAAGAGTAGGTTCAAGAAATTTCTCAATAAGTTGAGCTAACCAAAATGGAAATGGAATAGGATCTACAAGACCAACACATTGATCTCATGCCAAGAGCATATGAGGTCCCACCACAGTCTCCCCACCTCCACAATCACAACTAGTCCCAAGCGAGTAAGGAGAAGTTGTTCTCCTTGATCATGATCTGGAGACAGATGTGTACAATTTGGCATTTGACGATTCACATAAGAGGATTGTACAAGTATAAAGAAAGTAGCTCCCAGATGATTATGCATCACCATGGAAAAATAAGAAAATGTGATTGTACCAGATGTTAGAAAACATCTAGTTGCCATGGCCAAGGCTTCTAAGGCTTATGCAAAATCCAGGAGTTTGAAAGTAGTTCTTGATACCAGAGAATGATCGGAAGGCAAAGGACTTGCAAGAGGCCAAGAAAAGAATAAAGAAACCACAGGATCTTCCATGACAAAGATGAAGAAAGAAATAGTGATAGAGATATCAATTTTGGAGGCCACCATGTGGACAGTGTATAACATATTTGTCACCATGCACAAAGTGATTTTCCATCTACACGACTTTTAGTAGTAGTGCGTGCATATAACCCAAACTCTCAAGTACATTGACACTTCTATCGCACACATGCAAGAATGGACAATGAGGTGCAACAGATCCTTGCTTTACTTGCACAAGAGGATTAAGCCAAAGGTTGAGCTAGACAAATAACAAATTCAAATGTTGATCCAAAACTATGATAAACTCCATTCACTCAGCACTAGCATTGAGGCTTCCTATGCACAGTTTTTCAAAAGTATTGATGCCATAGTGTGAACACACAATATCCCTTCCATCAGAACCCTCACTAAGGCCATGAGGAAGAACCAAGTCATGTTGGATGTCAACAAGTACATAGAGCAGTTGATGCATGAGGCCACCAATGATGACTTGTAGCTCAGCACAAAGAACATGCCGAAGTACATCGATGGTCTAGCCACACTTAAGGAAATTCTACACATGCTTCAGGATGAGTTGGATAGAGATTTTAGAACCATATACCCGGAAGCCATGGAGACAAGAGTTTTCTTTGACAAGGACATCACCGAACAATATCGAGCCACAATAGCATAATACCAAGCTTGGTATCAGTTCGTCACCGAAGACCATCACGATGAGGTTATAGAGTTTGTCTTTCCCCAAGACCTCGAGTAATGTTGTTTGTCTTGTCAGAATAACTCAAGCATATTTTGTCCCACATGGGTATATGTGGAAAATTTATTATTGTAAACATATTGTAAGTGAAATTCCAAGTTTCATTAGTGGAATGTGAACTATCACTATGTAATGTAAAGAGTCATAAGGATAGTCCAAGAGTCAAAGGGAAATGTCAAGGGTCACTCCACCCTTTGTTATATATATAACATGATAACTCATAGTAGAGGCTTTTGGGAGCCAATATTTTGGCTATGCATTGCTTAGAGAAGGCTTGGATAGTATTGTGACAAGTCTTGGCTTCCCTATAGTGCAGAGTGTGTACATCTCTTTGGAGGAGCAAGTGGTGTGGACTATAATGTTCCATTACTGCAGCTAGTGGCTTTCAATGGTGTATGCATGGATGGAACTTTCACTTAACATAATATATAATAGATCCAACACGTTCTCATGCATATGTTATTATTGTAGTTGGACTATTATGGTTTCTTTAGCAATTTACGTTATTTAACATACGAATCTGTGTATGAACTATTTTGTATGAAATTGTATGAATCTTGTTGCAAATGTGTTATTGGTTTAACCTGTCACTTTGGATCGTGGACTATTTTTTTTTTTCCATCTTGTGATGTCATTAAGGTCATGTGTTCCTTTTAGGTTGTGTACTATTATCGATGTCTAAGAGACACGCTTCCTTTTCCCCTACGTGTGTTATGACCCCCATGCATCTCACTTGACTCACCGTAAGGTTACATAATTGCTTCCAACAAATATATCACACTTACATATGTGTGCTATCACAATCAAGGCATTGCTTTACTACCGACTGCTGGGACTCCTACTCCAAACAACCTGAGGTCTAGTTGGGACTTCTTACGAGAGAGATCCCCTGACATGTTGCTGGGTCCAACACCGTCAATGGATTCTCTATGGGAATGTAACGAATTATCAACCATATAAAGGTTTTCCTACTTCTAGTGAAAGGATGTTGACGGTACTGGAAATCACCAACATATAGGGGATCTACCTAATATGAAGTCCCAATTGGAGCTCATGATGTTTGGTGTAGGAGACCCATATGAAATACAACCTCGATGCCGCAATATTAAATATTTTCCTTGGCTACACTGATTAACATAAGAGAGCAACACACATGTACCTTTGAATGATAAAGTTGGTAAGCCTTGTTAAATGTTCAATTAAAATATGTATCAAGGTTATTTTACAGGAAGGGAAGAGAAAGCGAGCATTAGAGGAAATTTCAGCCTAAAAGTGCCCATGGAATTTTCACATAATTTCCATGTCATAATATGTAAACTAATCAAAATCCTTTAAATTTAAAAAGAGTGTAACACCATCCTCCCAAATCTACCCAAGTAACCATCCAACCGAGGTAAACATGTGACGAAAAGATACTATGATATGATTCGACCTCCTAGTTCACATTAAAGAAGTGAAACTGATGGAAACACACTATAAATGCCTTCATCAACAACAAGACTCTCAAGAACCATCCCAAACTCTCAAGCAACCAACCCCTGGGTCCCACTAAGTTTTTACACCAATTAACCCTCAGCCACTCCCTTGATATGGGCATGCATGTGTCTAAAGGGCTCTGGATGCTCCCACAACATGGTATGCCAGCGTCCAGGGACTATTTTCTCCAGTATTGCGATAGTATCCTCGGTATTTGAGCCACTTTTTGAGGCCCATAGCCCATGTCACTTCCTTGAACTAAATTATACCTTCATAACAGATATATAACAATGGAATGATGATACAAATGAAATTACTTAAACAAGCCTTTGACTAGACCCCTACTAGCCATGATAGAAATTTCATCAAACATATCACAAATATGTAATCTACAGGTGTAAATAACATATATAATCATAGGGGTCTCATACTCATTTGAGAATCATTAAGAAGCATTGATGTCTCAATGCATTAGTTTCTATTTCATCCATTAGACCATAGATACATTGTTCATTCATTTACACATAAAAACATGTGGACAACCATACATAGCTAATGTAATAATACATGTTCATAACCAACATAATAGTAACAAAAATACCAAGGAAACAACAACCGTATGATCCAGATATAAACCAGTACAATACTCATAAAATAACAAGGATAAATAACCTCATATTAATGATGCAAAGGCCAACAAATTGTGGGACTCCAATGAACCACTCGACCGTAGACATGGCTGAGCCAAAAATCTCTTCATCTAGTCACCCGTGTGCCATATTCCACACATGAATGTGGGATCTCATAAAACACATTAATCTAAAACCATGCAGAGCTTCCATAGGCCAAACACCTCAAACCATCAAATAGTGATTCCAACTCATGGTCGGACATCACAAAATCATCATCAAATTGGTTTCTACTCAAGCCTTCTAGGGCTCGAGAGCATTTGTTCTAGACAAGGCTTCTAGGATTAGTAACTCAACCAACAACTTACTTTGGGTTTCCAGAGTGTTTGTCCAACCAGGGCTTCTAGGACTAGTGACTCAACCCAAGGGCTTCTAGAGTGTTTTTCCAACCAAGGCTTTTATGACTAGTAACTCAACCCAAGTTATTACAAGGCTTCCCTAGAGTTTGTACAACTAGGGCTTCCAGGATCTAGTAAGTCAACCCAAGCTAGAGGAAACATGCAAACCAACCAGAAAAATAGAGAAATAAATCTCACAATTCCATGGTTATCAAAGAAATTTCAAGGCTAGGAAAATCCACTGTAATCTAGGAAATCTTCCATGTCAATGAAATATTATTACCAATGCACCACATACATATTCCGTGCATGTCAAAACTAGTGAGGAAAACATACATGCAACTCAGTACCTACAAGAAAAACCTGTTCTAGCTACTAATCCCGATGTCCTCTTACGCTTTCCTTCTCTTTATTTGCCTTCTTGATCAAAAAATCCATGTATGCCACACTCCTCTAAGAGTGATCCAAGAAACTCTAAGTGTCCAAGATTATGAGATAGGGAGAGAATAGACACAGAGCTCCAAAAATGAACTAAAAAAAGATTATGTACTAATCCTCAGAAGCATTTTTATTAGTGAGGCCTCTATTTTCTTCATTCCATTATTTTCCTTAATTTTCCTCCTCACATGAAACCTGTGACTTTTCGTCTTCCTTTTCTTCTAATTTCCATTAATTTCATAAATAAATGTGCCAAAAATGCGATTTTTCCTTTCAAAATCCTTATCCATTACCTTTGCCAATTTCCTTAGCCATTAATCAATCACAATTTATCCCTATCACTATGCTTTTTCCCAACATTCAACTTGGAATAAGTGTGCCATCACTTGTGTTTATTAGTTTGCCTTTATTAACTTTTATTACATGCATATTTCACCAGGGTTGTTACAAAACCCTCCCCATTGGGGGAGCACCTTCCTTGGTGTTCAATGACACCTACAACCATAAAACTGCTATAAACAAAACATACTGCCCATGGAGCTTTATTACTTAGCTCGTTGCAATATTTACAATGATCATCCTATTGAGAAGCAAACCAACATGACAACATAAAAACCATAGCATCATAATGACATGGCATCCATACCTCTTATTGGAGATTTATAACATAGCTCACGGTGGTATTTACATCCATATACATATGTAAATATACCAAACATCACCAAAACATGTACCAAAACATTCGATCAACCATCGAATAAGGAAGGATACATAGACCGCATCTGATCTGCCATCTTCCATGTAGCTTCATTGGGCCCAAAGTGCTTCCATTTCACTTTAACCTGCTCGATTGCTTGGTTCTAAAGCATGAGCATATTTCCTTGCAATATACACTCAGGCTTCAGCCAGAATTCTCCATCTCGCTCCACTGCAATACAGACTAGTCATTCACATGATCAACATATTTAACATACTTTTTAAGCAATGAAACATGGAAAAAATCATGGGTTTTCATTATTGGAGGCAATGCAAGTCAATAGGCTACTAGCCCAATATACTCAATAATCTTTAAAGGTCCATAAAACCAAGGTGCCATCTTGGCACATTATCTAATCTGCAAGGAGCTCTTCTTCAGTTTCATGCATAAGTACACCTATTCCCCGTCCTGGAAATCCTTGAACAACATGTTCTGATCTTCATCGATCTTCTTCTTATCCTGTGCTACTTTCAAACTCTTCTTGATTACTTGTATTTCTTACTCCATGTCTACCAACATGTTTGGTCCAATCAACACCCTGTTAAATGGATCGCTCCTGGTGATGGGAGTGTTGAATTTCCATGACCTTGGGTCTAGGTTAGAGTCTTAAAATCACTGATGATACCAAACCAAGAATCTCAACCATAAACTACATTACATAGCGGAAATATAAATTAGTAAATCACATATTGACAAATATTCATGGTTTTTAACAAAATTGTACAATATTTTACAATCACCAATCTTCATTATATTAAACCAATATGAATAATACAACAGCCTATGGTATATAAGATACAATGACAATCTTCATTGTAGCTTCTATGTAGTATCTTGTCTTGTCGATCCTTCACTTACGTACTTCTCACTATTAGTGCATTAGTCCATCAAGGCCACTACACATCGAGAGTCTAAAAGGGTTACCACCTAACAATGTTGCGTGTCACTTCTGTTACATGTACATGAGCTCATAAATCTTCTCTGTTGGTAAGCGTAATTACCGATCTCCAATATTCATTCTAGTAGCTTCTTTCATCCTTCAAAGAGCTACTCTTTAGGCTACAAACTTCACTCAATCAAACACCAACAACAACCTTCTTGTCTTTTTCTCTAGGGCTACTTTGGATATCCAACACACTGCCCTCCAATCAGATCAATGGTACTGAATCCTTCACTATAAGTTCTGCTCCTAATTGAGGTCTCCAATTTCTCATGTTGACCTCAATAAATGACAGTTATAAGCTATAATAATTCTATCCACACTAGGATTTATCCTCTAGCACCGAAATCAACATAAATACATACCTATACTTCTTCAAGGGTTGGTGATTATTCTTTTCCCTTAGGTTAGTAGTTATGGATTCCTTGATGCCTACTGTAGCCCACTTTTCTTCACTTCCAGATCTCCCAAATTGTGTGTCATTCTCCCAAAAATATATCTTCTCCTATGCTGCTATTAAATCCACCTTCTAGGCCTCCAAACACTGACTTACAACCTCCTATTCACATAACAACCTACCCGTGTCTCTCTATTATACTTTGGCCTCCTGAACAGTGCCTTTTAGGCTTACAGCTGAGCTATAGTAGCTCCTCCTAGCTGTGAATTAGTTATGAGGAATATACCACAAGGAGAAGGCTTATCCACCACCCAGAACTACCTTTACAAAATTTGGTTATTTAAGAGGTGTATTACTCATGATTGGATGCACATTAGATGAGAGAAATGACTCTCACACACCTCTTATTTATACACATAAGAGGGCTCCATGAATTAGTGAAGAGACACATATGTTTGAGTAATTTACATTAATCCTATGGGATTTGAAAACCAATAATTCATTTGTCAACTTAAAACATTCATTTCTCCACTTCTACAACTCTTAATTCGATGACTCTCGAAGTGTTATATTCACCTTTCCACACTCTCTTGTCTCATTCCATCATGTGTAGAAATGTGCTTCCAGAATTTCCCCAAATGCGATTGGGTGAAAAACCCCATACTAGGGTTCCAAGACCACAAGTGACTCTTGTGGTACTTTTCCCTCTAAACCCTAAACCCAAGGGCTTGGAGTACCTCCCAAGCTACAAAAATCAACACTCCCTCTTAGCGAGGTAGGTACTTCCAATACTAGTAAGTATTTTGTCATCATCATCATTTCTCGCAACAATTTCCTAACTCCTAGCACTCACAATCGCAGCAATCCTTGTACAATGACCTATGCCCTTCTCAGAAGTTTCATTGTCACTATTGGAAGTACCCTGCTTCCTCTTCTTATCTTATAACATCTTCCACTCTCTCCATGATTTCTTCTTTCTAGTTGTAGGAGTACCCTTGCTGCCCACTAACCATATGCGCTTCTTGGACTTTAGAGTCTCCCTCTGAATCTGTAAGATCCATCTTGAACTAGAATCCCTCTGAGTCTCAGGAACCTGGACCTTCTCGGGAAGTTGTACCTTATTCTTGGGAACATGTACCTACTCCTCTGAATCTTGCATCTGCACCTGCACCTACTCCTCCTTCTTTGGAACCTGCACCTTCTCCACCCACTTCTTTCCATGATCCACAGGCTTTCCCGTCAACTTGTAGAGACCATGCTCTCTAACTCCAAGTAAAATCCCATCAGGCTTAGAGCCTTTGGGTCAGAGTATTCCCTTCCCATCCTAGAACAAGACCTCAAACCCCTTCCTCTTAATCATCGAAATGGAAGTCACACTATATTTGTGTCTTCGTACAAACAGTATATCCTGGACTCGTGTCACATATCTTTTCTCCACCCCAAATGGCACAACCCTCGATCCTCAGATATCCAACTAAATCTCGTCACCCAACACCATGTGAAAATTCGAGTCCCATTTAGCTAGACCCTCAAAAATCTCATATGACCATGTGATATGTTTTGTCACACCACTTTCCATCTACCATCCATCCTCATTGATAGTACCCTGTGAGAAATGAGAAATAATAGCAAAATCCTCATATTTTAATCTCCTAGAGAGATCATCTATCTCAACTGAAGTGGAAATACCAACGACCTTTTTTCCTTTACTCTTTTCATCATCTCGCTTCTTCTTCACCAGACATCTCGACAAATAATGACCCATCTCACCATAGTTGAAACACTTCACTCTGAAGTCCTTCTTTTGCTTACCCTTCATTTGCACTGCAAGTGCCATGTCATCATTTGAAGCCTTCTTCTTCAGATGAAGATCCTTGTCTTGACAATATTCTTGAATGAAGTCATCCCATAGCCTATCCCATTTTGGTAACCTCTCCCTGACAATGATCCCTTTGATGAAGGTATTCCAATCCTCAATGAACCCTTTGAAAAAAATCCTTACGATATCTCCATCTAAGGTAGACACACTAATGGTAGCAAGCTCATCTTTGACCTAACACAATCTCGTCAGATATGAGGTCACAGTTTCACTCTTTATCATCTTGGTGGACTTCAACCTTTCCTCCAATATTAGTACCCTGTTCTCATTCTTGTTCTAGAAAAAATTTTCAAGAGCCATCCACATCTCATGTGCATTGCTCTTCCCAGAATAATGAGTTATTAGGGCATCCTTCACACCATTTAGGATGATGAATATCATCCTCACATCCAAATATTCATATATTTCTATCTCCTTAGGGTCAGTTGGTTTCTTGATCTCTTTCTCAGCAAACTCCCAAGCCTATTGACCTGTAAGACCAACTTGATCCTTTCCTTCCAAATACTATAGTGGAAAAACCCCTCCAAGCTATCCTTATATCATAGACCTACCTGCAACTTCGTTGTAGTGAACCCTTCACTCACAACGTGACTAAATCCCTCTCACATTGTACTATGTTGTGCCCAAATCTGATTTTACTTACTTCCAAAGTAGCTCAAACACCTTCTGATACCATGTTGAATTTCCATGACCTTGGGTCTAGGTTAGAGTCTTAAAATCACTGACTCTAACAAACCAAGAATTTCAACCATAAACTACTTTACATAGAGGAAATATAAAGTAGTAAATTACATATGCACAAATATAGACATCTTTTAACAAAATTGTAGAATATTTTACAATCACCAATCTTTGTTATACTAAACCAATATGAATAATACAATAGTCTATGGTATACAAGATACAATGACAAACTTCATTTCTTCTTCTATGTCATATCATGTCATGTCAGTCCTTTGCTTCTATACAGCTTACTAGTAGTGCCTTAGTCCATTAAGGCCACTACACATCAGGACTCAAAGAGGGCTGCCACATAACAATGTTGCATGCCACTTCTGCTTCACGTCCACTGGCTCATAAATATCATCTCTGGGTAGGCCTAAATCCCAAGCTCTAATCTACCTTCTAGTAGCTTCTTTCATCCATCAAAGAGCTATTCTTTGGGCCGCAAACTTCACCCAATCGCACACCAACAACGTCCTTCTTGTCTGCTTCTCTAGGGCTACTTTGGTTAGCCAACACACTACCCTCCAATCAGATCAACGGTATGCAATTCTTCGCTATACATTCTGCTCCTAATTGAGGTCTCCAACTACCCACGTTGACCTCAATACATGATACTTATAGGTTGCAATACTTTTTTCCACACTAGGATTGATCCTCTAGCACCCAAATCAACATAAATACATACCTCTGATTCTTCAAGGGCTGGTGATTATTCTATGCACTTACCTCACTGGTTAAGCATTCCTTGTTGTTGGCTACAACCTAATTTTGTTCACTTACTGACCTCCCAAATAGTGAGGCCTTCTCCCAAACATATATATATTCTCCTACACTACTATTAACTCCACCTTCTAGGCCTCCAAACATTACCTTACAGCCTCTTGTTCACACAACGACCTGCCTGTGTCTCTCTTTTATACTTCGACCTCCTCAACAATGCCTTTTAGGCATGTGAGTAAGTTGTAGTAGCTCCTCCTAGCTGTGGCTCGCTTTTGGGAGGAAGATACTACAAGTAGAAGGCTTATCCACCACCTAGAACTTCCCTACAGGGCTGCAACCTCCTACTATTGAGATTTGCAGCCTTGTAACGGACAAATTAACCCAAAATAGTCCCTTGCAAGCTTCTCCTTCTCTCTTAGCAAATTCAGCTATTTCAGAGTTGTATTACTCATGAATGAATGTGCATTGGATGAGATAAATGACTGTCAGACACCTCCTATTTATACACATAAGAGGGATCCACGAATTAGTGAAGAGACACATTTACTGGAATAATTTAGATAAAGCTTACATGACTTGAAAACCAATAATTAATTTGTCAACTTCAAAAAATCATTTCTCCTCTTCTGCAACTCAAAATTTGATGATTCTCAAAGCATTATATTTGTCTTTTCTCCCTTTATCGTCTCATGACATCACATGTATAAATTTTCTTTCAAAATTGCACCAAACACGATTGGGTACAAAACCCCATCCTTGGGTTCCAAGCCCACAAGCGACCCTTGTGGTGCTTTTCCCTAAAAACCCTAAACTGTAGGGCTTGGAGTACCTCCCAAGCTACACAAATAAATAGGTATTGATGAGCCCCAAAAATGGATAATTATATGGGCTCATTCAGCCTCCTAATTCGACATCCACCATTCTCATTATTTTATTGCATATTTTTTATTATATTTATGCTAATAGAGTGAATTGGGTTAGTCCTTATGCCAACAAGTCTAATGTGTGCTTTATGCAGTCTTTTTGGTCAATTTGGAGACGAAATCAAAGGTTTAAATGAGCACTTGGTAGCCAAATTCATGGAGAGGATTTGTAGGAAGGTATCCCCTTCATTTATGGGCACTTACCTTGAACTCTCCACCATCAGCTCGGAGTTCAAGGGCCACCAAATCGATTATCACAAGGGCAGCCGAGCAAGGGCTAGTAAAGTTGTTGATGACTACAAGTTTTGGCAGCAGAGTCCCTAACATTTAGGAGGACTGTTGGGGTCCTCAATTTGTATAAATAAGAAGGATTAGGGCCTCATTTTAGTTAGTCATTTTGTTGGCAAAAGTTGGCTAGTTTGTAGTTCAATTTTAGTCATATTTTTAGTCAGTAGGTTAGCTCTCTAGTGCTGCTATGTTTTTGCTCATTTGTGGAGCCTTTGCTATAAACATTTCTGTGATATGGTTATTTTATGAATAATGGAGATCAGTTGCATTTTGCCTCAGTTCTAAGCTTCTTTTTGGGAGTCTGTAGCTTTTGGGGTTGGGCCCAACCCAAGTGCCAAGACCTCATCCGTGCACTGTTATATGTTTTTCTGCTGTCTTTAATTAATTTCTGCTAGTAGGTTACAATATTGTTTAGTTGTTTAGTTCATTTTTTATGATAGAAATAGTTTTTCATGTTCAGATTGATTTGATAGGTTAATAATAGAGAAGATCTTTAGAAAAAGTCTATCAAGCACCCCTCAGCTCACCTCTCCCTCCGTGGGACCATGAGTTGAGACCAAGGTCTCCTTGTTGCCACCAAAAACATTATCTTTGCTTCATCATGCAATTGTTAGTGTTAGTTTCTCATTTGCAGAAGTTGATACCATTTTTGGTTACATGCTCATGTTCATGATTGCTTAGTTTGCATAGCTTTTTCACATGACTTTGTTGCAAATAAACTTATGTTCATTTTCTTTATTATTAATTAGGTCAGATTAGGTTAAAGTAGTTAGATTTTTGGTTTGCATAGCCTTTGTTGATCAGTTTTGGGAAATAACGTGCAAAGTACCTGTGAAACCTCATCATCTATCCTTACCCCATCCATTCAACCTGCTTCGTCCTCTAACTCAGATTCTTGCCCTTCATTTGCCACATTTTCCCACTTTGCCCTAATTTCTACATTCTTGTGCATCATTGCTCCCTTCATCCTCGAAAGAATCTAATCGCTCCTTAGCGTCATTCCCCAGGTCCTAGACCTCTTAACATCCTTATCCAACCTCCATTTCCACTTTCCCACCATTTTTCCTCCATCAATCCTCCAAAATCCTCTTTTCAGAACATCCTGTAGAAATTCTAGAACATCCTGTAGAACCCTTGCAGACTTCCTGTAGAAGCTCACGAAAGTAGTTTCTTGAGATCTGACCACTGTGAAACTCTCTGGAAGGGTGCTAGGGACCCCTTAGGTGCTCTTCTAACCTTTCCAACCTCATGCAAGCATGTCCTTTTGCCAATCCACCTCTGCACAGTCAAAAATAGTTAAAGCACATGCACAATAATTCTGCCAACTTACTCAAAAATACAAAAAGATGTTTCTTTTTAGATTTCACTTCAGAAGTAGCTTAGTCACATGAATTTTACCTTTCTAAGAGTCAATGGCATTGCTTTCTGTAGCTTTCATCATTTTTCTTGCACCAATAGGGTTAGTAAGTAAAACTAGGGTTTGCTAGGGTTTGCATTTCCTTTCCGCTTTTCACTTCTTTCTGCAAGTAGATTAGCCTCCTTTGAGTTAGCTTTCATCCATCAGTTAAAAAGATTCTTCTAAGAGCTCATAGAAGTTGGATTAAGCTTCTAGCGGACTTGTGCCATCTGACCAAGTGATAGCTGTGACAAGAGCTAGTACTTGTGCATACAGCACCGTCACTTCCAAGTTTGTTACGAACTACCAGGTTCATAAAAATAAAGAAAGGGAGTCCCAGGAGTTGTAACATTATTGCTACAATATTGTGGCCCACTATTATTTTTTACGCCATTGCCGAGGAAGCATCAGAGTATTGGTGATTGCTACTATTCTTCTATTTTCTACTACAACCTTCTGCTAAGTAGTTTATTTCATTTCCATTTTGCAGTTTCATTTCCGCAAAAGTAGAGTATATATTTACTGCTTTCATAGATTAGCATTTCAATTCTGCAAGTGTAGATTAGCATTTCAATTCCGCAATTTCTATTCTGCAAGCGTAGATTAGCATTTCAATTCCGCAAGCGTAGTCTAGCATTTCATTCCTGCAATTTCATATCAGCAAAATAGATTAGTCCTTTCCTGCTTTCATTTCAATTCTGCATTTTCATTTCAGCAAGATAGTTAATTGCAGTTCAATCTATTTTAGTTTTGCAGGTACAAGAAGAAAAAGCAAAAATCAACCAAAAATATTTCCTTTCATGCCTTGTAGGAGTAGAGACAAGTCAGAAAAATGTTTGGACAACACCCCCTGCTACTTCACACAACCAACCTTCTCTCTTCTTCAATGGCTATGATTAAGAAGAACCCTTAGGTGGATAGCAGGACATATTTGAAGAACCTCTAGGGGAGAAGAAGAAAAAAACATTCCTCTAGAGCAAATGGCTACAAACAAAAATGTTGGGAGCAATACCTTATCAAAAAACGAATTTGCAAATCAGATGGAAGATTTCAAGAGCGAGATGAGGCAATTTCTTGCCATGCAACTGGATACCTTGTAGATCCAAAGAAAGCAAGTGGAAGCCAAGAGGGATTTGGCCATTTTTTGTCCCAGATGTATGAGGAAGCACCCTAAGAACGATTGTCCATTGCACTCAATAGAGGTATGTTTTGTTTGTGAGGAAGACCAACCCACAAACCAATGCCCAACCTTACCCAGATTTAAAGCCATGTACCAAGGTATTGAGGCAGCCACTGAACCACTCTATTTCATGAACCAAAGGAGGCCACATGGACCCATACCTTACTAGTAGGAACTACAAGGGACATCCAAGACCTATTACAACCTCTATCAAGCAACTTTCATGCCTTCTTGGGGTCCCCCTACTCATCCTTCCTGGTCCACACCTCCTCCTTGGTCCTTCACATCTCCATATTATGCCTAGCCAGCTGCTCATCCATTTCACCCCTACGCTCAGCCTCAGTGGAATGCACCTCATCAAGGGTGGTGGCCCCAGTACAACACTCCTCCCTCTCCTTTTTCTCCACCACCTGCTCAACCGCAACCATCGCCTCTTGCTCCACAAAGGCAACCCCAAATGCCTGCCCAACCACAACCCCATCCACATCCATCTCAAATATACACCCCCACTCAACTACCCATACCACCTTTTTCAAACCTGCACATTGGAATAACTCAACCCAATTGCAGAGCTGAGACACAACATGTCCAAATGACTCCTCTTGAGCTCAATGATCTTCACCATAGCTTAAGAAGAGTATTGCAAAAAAGAGATTATCTTGGAAGCATTGAAGGACCACATCCAGCAAAAGAAGATTCAAAAGAGGAAATCAAAGAACCATGGGCTGCACTTGATGAAGAGAAAACATCAGAATTAGAGATCGAGAGTGTTCCCTCATGGTTACCATCAAATCCTCCATGTACTCAAGAGAGAAATCAGCAGAAAGAGGAAGATGAGAAGATCATGGTAGAAGGTGACATGGAGAATGATCGAGATCAGCAAAAGGACCAAGGATATCGAGCTATATTGAGATATGGTTCCAGATGGTCACTAAGTTGCAACAGTACTCTCTTCCTCAGCTATGCTTGATCCCTTCAAAGTCAAATCATTTGGTCTCTAAAATTTAGATAGCTGTCAAAGCATGCATTTCAAGCCTCTGCATCATTTTGTCTCTAATCTCGATGTGCACATGGCTCCATTGGAAGTATTCTTATACTTGAAAATGATTTTGTTTTTCAAGTAGGGTAGGGTAGAAAAAAAAAGAGAAAAAATGAAAATGAGAAGAAAATAAAAATCTAAGGTGAAAACCTCCTCGGAGGCGCCTTAGATTGGCTTATTGATTGAAAACCTCCATGAGGCAGTCAATGGGTTGGAAAAAAGAAGGAAAAAGAGAAAACGAAAAAGAGAATAAGATGCCTGGGTGAAAACCTCCCTTGGAGGCGCCTAGGGCAGGCAATTAGGGTGAAAACCTCCATGAGGCGCCCTAGTTGTTTAAAAAAAAAGAAAAAGAAAAAAAGAAAAAAAGGAAAAAAAAAAGAGAAACAAGTCCTTTGTAAAATAATTGCAGGTTGCAGGGAACACATTGCAGGTAAGGAGGGTCACACAAAACGAGGATAGGGGTCCGTACCAGGCTACAGGACATCCCTATAGACACTCCCTCCATGGCCACTTGCCTTTCCTAGGATTTGATCACATTCAGGTCAAGATTCCACCTTCTACAAGAAGTTCTGGGCTTTCTACAAGAAGTTCTGTATCTCTACAGGAAACATCCCGTAGAACCTTCGTGCGAGTCAAATTCGACTTTGGAGGGGTATCTGAAGGTTGGAATCTGTTTGTTAGGCCTGTACACATCCATGTTTCCATCCCTCACCCTTCTCCATTATTTTTTCCAGCTCATTGTGCTTACTTCCTAAAAATTGTGTTCTACAGGAAGTTCTTGTAGAAATTAAAGGAAGCTAGAAATGGATTTAAAAGAGGCAGTTTGGTGAACATGATAGCTTCCTAAAGGGTTCATAAGTCCTCTTACATTCTTCAAACTCCTCCTCCATCATTTCCATGCCTGCATCACAACCCAAGCTCATTTTTTTCTTACCATGCAAAAAACTGCAGAATGCTTGGAAGCAAAAATACATAGTGTTGAAATTTGTTTTTTCCCTCACGTGAAAACCATGCATCCATTTATAAAACCATTTTACGAGGAGTTGTACAAGGATGATGACAACATGCCTGAGTAGTTTCAGCCAATTCCAGTGTACGATTTCCAAGAAATCAACCTCCATCACGTTTAGCCATTTTTGCATTTTCTCCATATCCGTGCATCCATTTCAAAACATCTTTCATGGGGAGATGCACATGGGTGATAGTAACCTACCCAAGCAGTTTCAGCTGATTCCAATGCATGGTTTCCAAGAAATTGACCTCTGTAATATTCAGCCATTTTTAGTTTTTCTCGATATCCATGCATCCATTGATTGCAATTTTGCTATGGGAGGTGCACAATGATTATAGAAACATGCTCAGAAAGTTTCAGATCGATCTGATCTATTGTTCGGGAGCAATGGAGGAAACAAGTTGTTGTCCTGTGAAAATTAAACATCAACAGCTTGAGGGTGCAAGTTTGAACATGGAAACAAATTCCTGCAGTTTAGATCCCACTAGAGAATACCTGTAGAAAAAAAATAGCCATGAATCAGTAGCCAAGCCATCATGCAACCACAGAAACAAATGCATGCAGCAGAAGGAAAGGCCACAACACCTCACAACAACCACTTTCGACTTCCAGGTACGTGACTAAACTCGTTCCTCTGACTACATGAATGTAATTTGAAAACTGCTTGAGCAATGAGATGGTTGTGATTAAAAAAATTGGTGGCCAACTAACTGACCACCCTCATCTAGTTCAAATAGCGCTCGGTGGGTGAATATGACACGTGTGCTCAGCCATCTCAGGAAGAAATCTGGAAACAGGTAGTGGTGACCATTTAAACTTCAGCGTGATTGATGGACGTGATTACAGGCAGAGAACAAACAGTTAAACACTGCAGTGGGACCAACAATCTACATGGGGCCAATGTGCAGTTGGCCAGCTCACCCTCCATCAAAGGAAATCTCCATAAAACAACCAATCAAACTCTCACCACTGTTGTTTCCTGTTTATTATCATCCTTGCAGCTGCAACAAGCTCCATACCACCTCCATAGCAGCAAAGAAATTTTTCTCAGCCATTTTTTAAAACCCTCCTGCTTATCGGCATTCTACAGGAACAATTTCAACAGGAAGTACGACACAACTTTCAGAAGTAGGGAAGCCTGGACTTTTCCTCATTGAATTTGGAGTTCTGAGAGAGGTAGGCTCAAAAACACTCTTCCATGCATGGTATGTTTCAAAAAGGTGGTGAAATTGAACTGTCTTGAATTGGAAAGTCCGAGAAAAGTCCGCCTGTGAGTTAGTGATAGTAGTTGCCTGTGTATTTGCATGGAATTTCTCAATCGTTTTGCGTCAAAATTTTCCTCCATAGTTCCTGTTTAAAAAATTCTCCTCTAGGAAAGATACGCAATTGTGAGGGCTAGCCTGTATATAAAAAAATTGAATTTGCACGTTTGTGTGTATGCTTGGAGTAAAAATTGAAGTGTTGTACCCTATCTGTGGAAACCTAAGTCTTCCTGTTATACACGGACAACCGAGTATTTGGGTAGCAAAAGCCTTAGAACCAGGGCATTGGTGCAAATTAAAATTTAAACACCCGAGAGATCCTTTCTTGAAGTTCAAAGGAGGAACCCATAAACGGAATTCCCTTTCTTATCAGAGCATAAAGCAGAGCACCTCATCCAGTAGTGAAGAAGGGGAACACACTGAAGTAGGATAAAAAACAAGTGGTAAAGAAACACAGGCCAAACAAGCACAAGCAGGATAGAAAGAGAAATGGGAAAAGGGCGAACTTGCTGAGCCTAAAACTATGGGAGGAACAATGGCATAAACACCCAAGGAAAAAATATTGCAGAACAGGGAAGAGAGGACTGAAAAAAATCCAAACAAAGGAGGGCACAACCAAGGCAACCACACAGGAATTAAAAGGAAAGACACATCCAACCAAACAGACCGAAAAAATTTCTACAGGAAGCATGAAAACATTTTCTACAGGAAGCATGATAACAATGGAAACAGTTTCTACAGGAAGCATGAAAATAGAACAGCAAGAGGAGAAATCACCTGATATTTTGGCCAGGGAGGCAGCAACCATGCTTGCCACCATTAGCAGACCTCGAAGACCAAAAAGGAAGAGAAAGAGGCAAACCTCCATGTACTTTAAAGCGAGGAGGAGCACACAGATCAAAGTAGGAAGACCCCAACCATAGCCAAAGGAACAAATTTTCATTAAGGACACAATAGCTAAACAAAAGGAGGAGTCTCCTTCAAAAATATCCATCACCTATGAATGAGGAAGCCTGAAAACGTCCACCTCGAGAGAAAGGATTGAAATGATGGACACAAAGACCTATCTACAGGAAGTTGACACAGTTCTACAGGAAGCTGATAATTCTCTATAGGAAACTCAGGCTAAGCTAAGAAAGACCAAGAAATTGGAGGAAAAGGTGGCCAAACAATCACGGGAAGAAGGAAAGACAAGGAAACATCAGTTGAACAACAAAGAGAGGACAAGCTGCAGGCTAAGGTTGAGGCACCAACAAAACTGCTACAAGAAAAGGAGCACAGGCAGTGGGAAAAAGTAGAGGGAAAAGCATGGTTTCATGACCAAGAAGAGGACATCACTTCAGAAGCTTGGCATGACAGGGAGGAAGAGATAGATTAGTTGCTCAAAGGATGAGCAACCCTTTCAATAGGGGGGTGATGATGAGCCCCAAAAATGGATAATTATATGGGCTCATTCAGCCTCCTAATTCGACTTAATCCACCATTCTCATTAGTCTATTGCATGTTTTTTATTATGTTTATGCTAATAGAGTGAATGGGTTAGTCATTATGCTAACAAGTCTAATGTGTGCTTTATGCAGTCTTTTTGGTCAATTTGGAGACAAAATCAAAGGTTTAAATGAGCACTTGGCAGCCAAATTCGTGGAGAGGATTTGTAGGAAGGTGCCCCCTTCATTTATGGGCCCTTACCTTGAATTCTCCACCATCAGCTCAGAGTACAAGGGCCACCAAATCGATTATCACAAGGGCAGCCAAGCAAGGGCTAGTAAAGTTGCTGATAAATACAAGTTTTAGCAGCCGAGTCCCTAAAGTTTAGGAGGACTGTTGGGGTCCTCAATTTGTATAAATAAGAAGGCTTATGGCCTCATTTCAGTTAGTCATTTTGTTGGTTTTTAGTTCGATTTTAGTCATTTTTTTAGTCAGTAGGTTAGCACTCTAGTGCTGCTCTGTTTTTGCTCATTTGTGGAGCCTTTGTTGTAAACATTTCTGTGATATGGTTATTTTATGAATAATGGAGATCAGTTGCATTTTTCCTCAGTTCTGAGCTTCTTTTTGGGAACCTGTAGCTTTTGGGGTTGGGCCCAACCCAAGTTCCAGGACCTCATCCGTGCACTGTTATATGTTTTTCTGTTGTCTTTAATTAATTTCTGCTAGTAGGTTACAATCTTGTTTAGTTATTTAGTTCATTTTTGATGATATAAATAGTTTTTTATGTTCAGATTGATTTGATAGGTTAATAACAGAGAAGATCTTTAGAAAAATGCTATTGAGCACCCTTGATCTCACCTCTCCCTCCATGGGACCATGAGTTGAGACCAAGGTGTCCTTGTTGTCACCAAAAACACTGTCTTTGCTTCATCATGCAATCGTTAATGTTAGATCCTCATTTGCAGAAGTTGATACCAGTTGTGGTTACATGCTCAGGTTCATGATTGCTTAGTTTGCATAGCTTTTTCACATGATTTCCTTGCAAATAAACTTCTGTTCATTTTCTTTACTGTTAGTTAGGCCAAATTAGGTTAAAGTAGTTAGATCTTTGGTTTGCATAGCATTTGTTGATCAATTTTGGGAAATAACGTGCAAAGTACCTAGGATACCTCCTCATCTATCCTTACCCCATCCATGCAACCTACTTCATCCTCTAACTCAGATTCTTGCCCTTCATTTGCCACATTTTCCCACTTTGCCCTAATTTCTACATTCTTGTGCATCATTGCTTGCTTCATCCTCGAACGAATCCAATCACTCCTTAGCGTCATTCACCAGGTCCTAAACTGCTTAACATCCTTATCCAACCTCCATTTTGTAAGGACTCTGAACACCACATATCTCCACAATGGTATGATATTGTCCACTTTGGGCCTAAGCCCTCATGGATTTGCTTTTGGACTTACCCCAAAAGGCCTCATACCAATGGAGATATTTGTCCATCCTTATATGACCATGATCCTCCCCACTTCTAGTCAATGTGGGACTTTGGTCGTATACCCAACAATCCTCACCTCGAACAAAGGACCATGGAGCCTCCCCTCAAACGATTATCCATCCGTCCACTCTCTACCAACCAGGATTCTTCGCTCCAATGCGCTGGAAGCACACGCCTTACATGGAGCACGACCTGCCTCAAGAGATTGCTCTATCCCAGGTCAACTCCTCTTCACCGTGTTGGGACCAGGACACGTCCATGCAGAATCTGGAGCACACCGCCTGTCTAAGTGATTTCATCCACGGATCCCATCGTGATATTACTGGGGCCCACCACCTTTGTTCGGCATTCCGAGGATTCATCCACTTGGCTAACTTCGGGGCATGGCTTCGATACCACTTGTAAGGACTCTGAACACCACATATCTCCACAATGGTATGATATTGTCCACTTTGGGCCTAAGCCCTCACGGATTTGCTTTTGGACTTACCCCAAAAGGCCTCATACCAATGGAGATATTTGTCCATCCTTATATGACCATGATCCTCCCCACTTCTAGTCAATGTGGGACTTTGGTCGTATACCCAACAAACTTGTCCAATTTTGACACCGTCAAATTTTCAAGCCTCGAGAATCTTGAAGATTCCCCCAAATATTGCTTCCTAAAGATGGTCAGGAAATATGCTGCTTGGATAAAGATTCTAAGCACACCACTGCACTACGTACGAAATTCTATGAAAAATGACTAAAGATGACATCATTTCCACACCGGCAAAAATCAGCCTGCAAGGGAATCTTTTAGATTCCCCAAGATTCTCCAAAGATTCCATGCTATTGGACACCTAAATTTTTGCTACTCAGATGGAGATTGGGAATGCACGGTTGGACTCCTAGTGTGAAAATGTCCAAAAATGACTATAAGCTTAACAAATTCTGCCTCGGTTATCTTTGGCCCTCAAGGGAATCTTTCTCGACATTTTGATATATTCTCTAGCTCATGGTTCTGCCCTCCTGCAACTCATGTTTCTGCTCTTGGTTCCACTGGTCATAACTCCTCTCCTCTGCCTAGTAAAATGAGGCAAGTTTTCATATTAAAGCACAGGCAGTTGTTTCAAAGTCTAGGCTGTTGGCCCATTGGCAAATGCCAACAGAATTGGGATTTGGTTGTCGTGGGGTCAAGGTGTCAAATATCCTCTCCTCCACAATTGATAGGTGGCATATATATTTTGTGGCTTGGTGGTTTATTTTTATGTCTAAATATGGCAAGGGTTCGGGATTTTGGTGGTCAGTTGCAAACGCTTATGTAACGTTTTGTGGGACCGTTGTGTGGGCGGGGTTGGTGGACGCATTGGGAGTGGGTTTGACTCCCACTCATTTTGTTATATGTGTGTGTGTGTGTGTGTGTGTGTGTGTGTGTGTTGAATGGTTCTGGTGGTGGCGGGGTTTGACAACCCACCACCATATAGATATATGGTATGCAGTTTTGGGGGTTGGGAGGTTGGCGAGGGTGGCAACCCGCCAACCCAATGTTATATATATATATTATATATATATATATTATATATATATATATATATATATATAATTATATATATATATATATATATATATATATTATATATATATATATATATATATATATATATATTATATAGAGAGAGAGAGATATATATATATATCTTAGTTAAAACCTTTTCACCAAAAAATAAGGGTCATTGGGCTAAATAATTAACAAACAATTTTTCCCACCTGGTGGTTGAATTTCGTGCACCAGGTCTTGGTCAATTTGTTCCATCGTTAAGCCTCCCACTTAGCCAACTTTGACCACGAATAACTTGACCATATGAAACCATATTTGAGTGAGGTTTGCACTGTTGGAATCAGGGCGATCGGCACTACAATCTGGTTCAACTTTCAGTTTAATCTAAGAACTTGATTTTTGAGCTGTTTTGAGCCATTGCTAAATTTTGAGTGTGTTTGGAGCCTCTTGGATCACCTACCACCTCAACCAACCCTGCAACCACCTACAAAAATTCCACTACCACATCCTAGCATTTTTTAGATATTGTATTTGTAGCTTCCAAAGCCACAAGGACCACCTCTATTTGATGGATGGAACCCAATTCCCATTATACAACCTTCTAAACATGCACGAGCATGATGACCATATATTTCTCATCATACAGTTCTCCCTATACTTTCCAATCATCTAGTGCCCTTTGTTTCCTCACAAGCCATTACTCAACACTATGACCATCCCTTGCAGTCCCCACCTCACATAGTTGTAGCTAAGTTTCATCCTCGTACAACCCTTGCACTTTCTTCATCAGAGGCTACCTCATCACATTCTCTCACCTATACTTCTAGGATGGATAACAAGAGGGAGATTTGTATCAAGGATCAGTTTCCAGAGATACATTCTTAGGAGAAAAAGGAAGGTAGTAAGAAAAAAAAGTTAGATGATAAAGATATCATGGGTCCTGAGCATTCTTTGCTTATGCGAGGCACATATTTACTTTACTATTTAAACTTCATGCAGTTTTATATTTTCAGCATATGTTTCATGGTACATTTATAATATACACTCTTGTATTCTACAACACATTCTACAATACCTTTTCAGCATGGTTTACATTTTGACAACATTATTTTTTTGGGCATGTATATATTTGATGAGATACTATTTTTGAGGGGTTACAAACTAAGATATTATGGTTGATATTATATGTTCGTATGCATTTTTAATGGGGATCACTCGGTGTTTCGATGTTAAATTCATATTTGGTGAATGCTCTTCGTGATACGTATATTTATATTTTATGATATGCATGTTGGGAGTTACAAGGGAAATTTTTTAGATCATACTATATAAATGATGAGGTACTTTATTTAATTCACATTATTATGTGATGTCGTGAAATTACAAATTTTCATATCGAGAGTCACAAGGGTGGTGTTTAAGTTCATGAGATGTATGACGGGGGAACATACTAAAACATGTTTTAAAATGAAAATTAATTAACAATTCCTATAGAATCCTTCTTCTAAGATGATAACAAAAGAAACTTAAGAAAATCAAATTAATGAGAAACTAATCTCCAAAACAGTTAGCCTCTCCAACTTTTTCAATAGATTACAAAAATTGAAGAAGGCTATGAATGAAAGCATCCAAAAATTTATGAGGAGAGGTATGCACAAGTTCTGAAAGTTGTCATTATTTTCCTCTAATTTATCATTACTGTGAGTACAAGAGGCTGGCCTATTTGGTGGTAGAAGACTTCTTCAAAGGAGTGACAAGATGGAAAGCGGATTCACCCCTACTTCTATGATCTTTTCAAGTTTTCATTATTTCCTTCATCTATTTATGATTATAGAAGGTCTCGCATTTGATGCCAGTGCGAATAGTTGGATTTTTTGCAAAGAAGCTTTTTCTAATTTAATCATAGTAGAATGACCCAAGAAGGATTCTTTATGTTGTTATCTCTTATTTGTGTCCTCTGAGAGTTTTTGTATGAGTATTTTATGTCATAAACACTTTAAAATTAAGTTATAGCCAACAGTTATTGCGTGAACTAACCAAACAATTGGTTGCACTCTAATTTATGAATTAAAAAAAAAGGCATTTCCAACCATATTTATTGTGCACACTATTCCAAAATTTCATTTCCATTACATGAACAACTTATTTTAAAACATATTTATAGATTTATTAGTTGTATATAGTAGTTGTTACATGCTTGTGTAGCCTTGTGGCTAATGAAGCATCACTTTAATATTATCATAAAATTATTTTGTTTCATCTTATTATTGTTGATATCTTCTTTGCACTTGTTCTTATACATTGTTCATATGTACATGCTTTTATCTCTTTGTTGTAACAAGTTGTAATTATTACACTTTTTGCTCTTTTCAATTTTGTACTTCATTGTTTATATTTCCTTTGTTGTAAATAACTCTATAAATAAATAACAAGTCACAAAATTAAGGACGTAAATCATTGGGCCTAGTCCCATTATATCACATGCCTAGTGAGATTCGAGGGTATGTCGATGAAACCTAAAGTTTCATCCATGAACATCTACTGTGGGCGAGAGGGACATGGACCAAGAAAATGAGTTGGTGGTTACTCCATGTGGTAGAAAATAGTGGCCTATGGAGTGTTTGTAGAGGGGTATGACAGTAGTCCAATGGAAAGGTGACCATGTAGTAGTTCCAAAGGGAAGGATGACTTCACCAAAATGTGGTAGGCCATGTGTAGAAGGTGGTAGTTGTGTCACAGTGGAGGTCACATCTAGGTGGTGGTGGCTATGTGTCTTATTTCCACGACAACTAAGAATCAAGTATGATTATGAATAACAATTTTACTTAAACTTCCATGATACTAGAAGATATGCATGACCATAACATCATAGAAGAACATGAAAATCACAAATTGACACAAAATATTAATGGTAAAACCCTAAATAGGAAAACATCAATGAAGCAATGGGAAACACTCAATTATTTCTCTCAAAATTTTACTTCTTTTAAATTGAGGACCTAGTTGATTTATTTCTAGAGAAAAATATTGCATGCAAATTTCTCTTTTACTTCTAATTCACAATGTCAAATACTGAAATATTCTCAAGTTAAGATTACCTATACTTAGTTTTATGCTTAATCAAATATTTGCATGCACATAAATTATTTAAATATGGTACACATAATTATGCTCCAATATGTAGAGGCATGCTACTATTATGCATTATTCTTCCCTAGCCATAAGTATTCACTTGGGCATGGAGTGGTTGTATGACCCTTACACACCTTAACCCTCAGGGGTATTATGGTGTTGTAAATCTAGGAGTTTCTCATAACAGTATGGATGATAAGTAAGCTTGAAGCTCAATCTTTCGAATGCTATTGAAGTTGGGTGAGCCTTTTGTTATTTGTTATGCCTTTATCCATCATTGGAATTGAACCTTGATTAGTAGTGGTACATAATACATATTATTGCATTGCTTTGTTTGATGATTTCCCATCTCCCCAACATGCATAGATCAACCTATACTGTTCAAATAATTCACTTGTGTTTCTTTAACAATAGGATCTTCTTTTCATTATACTTTATTTAGTTTCTAAAAATCATTGTACCATTAACTCTATAATCAATATGTTTGACATTGTAGTAATGTTTATGGTCGGAAGTATAGTTATTATAATTGATTATGAGCTTTATAATTAAAAATTCTACTTATAATCTTAAGTAATTAGTTAAATAATGTTAATGCTTAACTAATATTTATAAACTAGAAATAGTCCCTAAAGGTGGAAACATACACAAAAGGAATAAATATTTGGAAAGATTATCTAGCCATAAACAGAGTTTACCCACAAAGTTTTCATAATTTATTTCCATTTATTGTCAAACATATTTAAAAGAAAACCAATTCATGTCAAATATGTTCAAAAAGAAAAAATAAAAATAAAAAAGCATCAGTTACGGTCAAATATGTTTAAAAAACCAAAAAGAAAAAGCTTTAGAAATTCAAATTTGGAATATATCATTGGTTCCTCACAATCTGAAAAATTAATACAGAAGTAAATATGGTGACAAATCCATGCACTTGAATTTGCTGATAAATTTCCAGATATGATCACAGATAAAAAACAATTGCAGAGATTCCTAGGTTGTTTGAGCTACGTCAGCAATTTCTATGAAGAATGCGCCCATGATAGAAAATTTTTAAATCAAATATTGAAAAAAGATCCAGTGCCTTGGACTTCAGAACATACCAATGGCACCAGAAAAATAAAACCTAAGGTAAAAACTTTACCTATTCTCTACCTTGCAGAGGAGGATTTGCCAAAAATTGTAGAGAGTGACACCAACAACATTGGACGGGGAGGCATTCTCAAGCAGACTAAAGAAGGAGAAGAACGAGTTGTACAATTTGCTTTAGGCACATGGAACCAAGCAGAACAAAACTATTCTACAATTGAAAAAGAGATAAAAGCTACATGGAATTGTATAGAAAAATTTGACATCAACCTCATACATAAAAAGGTTTCTTCTCAGGACTGATGCTTCTGCTTTAAAGAAAGTGTTAACAAAAGACATCAAAAATCCTGGAGAATCCAATATTTCCAGATGGAAATCTTTGTTTGCAAATTTTGATTTTGATGTCGAGCATATAAAGGGAGAAAGAAATTGTCTACCAGATTTTTTGAGTACGGAGTATTTGAAAAAAGAAAATCATCTAATGCTTATTGTCACTGAATGGGACCCTAAAACACAGCAAGAAGAACTTAGAAATATCACAGATAGTACCTCATGGCCAATCGATGTTGAAAAATGGAAACCCACTTGGAAATTAAGAAACACCAAAGTTATGGATGCAAATCTACAACCTCATCAGGACTTACAACACCTTGTACCAGAAAGAAAGATTTACCCTAAGTCTAGCACTTGGATACATGATATGGTGTATAAGAATTCAATGATGTATTATGATCTTGCAGGCGAAGCATTAAGGTAAAGTTTTCATGATATCAGTTTGATATGGAATGAGGGAAGCAATAGAACCAAAACATTTCATAAATATTATACTATCAATAGAACCAGATATCCTGAACATCCTGTAAGAATAATGTCACCAAAAAAGGATCCAAGCCTTGTATTTCCTAACACTATTTATAATTTCCAGGGCTATAAAGATATCTGGTGGGATCTCTTATGTGGAGAAGAAATATTAGAAATACATTATACATTATTAAGATTTGGACCTGTCTTCATTACATAGTTACTGTTACAACCAACTTGGTTAAAGGAATGGTGGAGATGGTATGGGATAAATAAGATGGCTATGGGTCCAAGCTACTTTGAAAGAGACTTTCAAAGTGATTTCCAAGACTTCATGGAGTGTAATGGCATGGAGTGTTTTCACCTTCCCTGTAATACTATTGCAGATCTCAATTTTTTATTGATGATCACATATTAGGCTACTTCATGAGAGGACATCACCATTGGTTAGTCTTAACCAAAGTGAACCATCAGAATATCCTCAGGAAACCAATGATTGTCCAAAGGATTTATACAAAAGCATGGGATACTAGTGGAGCATACCATCATAATAATGGTCGATTCCCTGGTACAAATCCATTGGGAACATAATTTAAAAAACTCCAAGGGTTCTTGTGGGCTTCTCCTGAAAAGCATCCACAATGTACAGTGATGTCTTGTCAGTTTACTTTGATAGTGACCGATTTTCATGGGATTTTATGACAAAATCCTCCACATTGTAAATATCTTTTCCATAGAATTTGGAATAATCTCCACTTTGTAAAAATTCTTATTTTTCGAGACTCGGAGCACTTCTACAACTTTTGGTGTGATTTGATCCCCATCTTAGAATCTCAGTACGATTGTATTTTGGTGTGATTTGATCCACATATTGGAATCTCAATACGATTATCTTTTGGTGTGACTTGATTCATATCTCAAAATCTCAGTACGATTGTCCCCTTCTCATCCTATAAAAAGAGAGAAGTAAGGCTCATTAGGACATTCGGAGTTGGAGAGTCTGAGAGTGAGAGTCTTGTTGTTTGAAGTCTGAGATAATCTTCTTGCTCTGCATCTGTGAATGTCTGCGTTTGATCTGCTTGCATCACAAGGAAAGTCTCTCTTAGAGTCGAGTTTGAAAAGCCTATGTATCAGGGCCTAACAACCCTGGTAAGAACCTAAAGTGGTTGAAATCATTAAGTTTGAGTCTGTGTTTGTTTCAGAAAGTTCAAAAATAGAGTCTACAAAGGGCCAGGTAGCCTCTGGAGTGCATCTTAAATTGAGCTATAGCGTCTTGTAAATAACCGAGCAGTATATCTCTGGTTGAAGTTTCTCTAAATCTTTCAGCATTGTAATTCATCTTTTGAAATCAATAAAAAAGAAGTATTTTCAGCATGAGTTTATGTTTTTTTATTCTATTTTAATTCTATGAGAGGAGAGGTTCTTCTGAGGTTCGTTGGAGGTTCACCGAGGATTGATGGACATTTTGGTCGTGTTGGCTCGAGGCCGCTGAAGAGCATTATTGAGTGAAGATCTAGAGGTCCGTGTACGAGTTCGTGTAAGAGTTTGTGTATTCATCATGAAAGAAATTGAAATTTCACAACAAGCTTTGGAGGAAGCCTCTGCTACAAAATTGGTATCAGATCCAGTACTGTCTGGTTCATACAGGTTTTATCTTTTAAACTCTCTCAAAAGACAACATGGAACCCTGAAGAAGATCTGTTTCATTCAGAGAACTTCAGAAAGAATAAAAACAAGAGAATAATTTTGATATGGAAAATCTATTTCATAGTGCATAATCTTCAATGGTTAACTCTGCAGAAATAGAGTTAATAGAAAGTCAATCATCAGCCCGATGGGCTCTACCCTCCATAACCCCATTAGAAGTTTATGGGGATTTATCTTTGTTTCATTTGAAAGCTATAACTAGAGTCATTGTTAAAGAATGTGTCTCTCAGATCCAAGAAAATGTTGAATCCATTCAAACCATTTCCCTTTTAGATCCTAAAAAGCTTCAAGAAGAATCTCAAAGACATGGTACTTCTTATCTACATCTTGGATAAATCGGGTGGGCATAAATTCTTTAACCCACAGAGGGCTTAATACATATGTGTTGGCTACTATCAGAGATCTCACGCATAACAGATATATTGATTCATTAATTGGTGGTATTGTGGCTCCTTTATTAAATGGTCCTTTATGGTTTGATTGCCACCCAAATTTCTCAGTATATGTGTATGGTGAACACATTAAGGAAATCCTCCAATTGAAAATAAAAACTAGTGGTTTTGATATGAAAAGAAAAAGGACAAACATTGTAGTTCATACTAGAGGGTGTTTCAAGCACACCAACACATTATATCTAGCCATTCTGCATACACCCAGTCAACAGTCAAAATCCAGCACCTTGGTAATCACTGATGCTCACAATAAAAAAATTGAGCATCGGACCATCAAATACAAAGATCTCAACTTTCCTGAAAACTGGGTAGTAGATCTACCTCGGTCGCCAAAATTCAAAGTACCACGACTACTCAGATACAAGAAGGACCAGCTAAAGCTACTTTTTCCTTCCCTAGAAGATCTACTTTGGATTGCAAAAGAATACAAGAAGTCTATCAAGCCACAAAATACCATATAAACTCAAATCATATTTTATGTCATCCATCTACTTCCACATCTGTAAATATTCCATCTATAACTGGACCACGTGTTGATTTATTTGAACTCGCTCAATTATTACATTTTTCCACTCTCAAATTAAAGTGTCTTTTCTGCCAAATAATAGTTTGCTTACAATCTCTCACAGATATTGTTCTCCACAAAAATCATAATCCTAGGACTGGAGAGGCCCCTTCTACTATTACTACCAATTCATGTCCAAATTCAAAATGCTCTGACATTCCATTTCCTCATGACATTTTCCTAATGATTCATGAATTACCCACTCTGGAGAATGAAGACCCCTATCTCACTGAAATATTTAGTAAGATGAGACCACCTGGGATGCCAAAATATGGCCTGGGATACCTTGATAGACCAGATAATATCATTCCATCTTCAAGATTTCAAAATCCTATTTCACTAGACTGCAAAAGGCCATCAATCCCATAAATGTAAAAATTCTTCTCCCTCATGGATGGGTGTCCCAAAAATAAGATTAATAGAGATTGGATGAAGAACATGCTAAATTGGGATCTCTATACACATCCTGAATCCAAAAAATTTAGTCTCATCATATATGTTGATGAAAAATATTCACTTTCTCTAGATTGGAAAAAGTATATGGAAGAAACAAACTCATGGATTTCTTTTTATGTGTGGAAGAAATTAAAGGAACAACCAGAAGTACATATGGAAGGTGCAAAAACTTCATCTGCACATAAGCATTTTTGGATAACTTGTGACAGAAGCAAGTTAGAAACAAATACAACATTCCCTCCATACAAGGGAATCATGCTAGGAGAACCTAGCAACTTAGCCAAGCCCATTCCTTTAGTATTAAGGGATGATTCAGCCCTAGGAATAGATGGAAGGATAAAAAAGGCTAGTGAACAAATAAACTGGACAAATACAACAATTGAAGGGCTAGAGATGAAATGGTAAAAAATTCTGAACAAAAGGAATGTTTTGACTCACTATCAAGCGTTGTACATAGTGTGAATAAAACTTTGAATGATGCCAATTTTTTAGTTTTTGTATTAAAATGTTTTGTCAAAGAATCAACAGCGCAAATTGAAAGCATCAAGAGAAAGGTATATTATGAGTTTGAATCTACTTAGACTCTTATGGATAAACTATCTGAAAATTTGAGCAACTTGCAATATCTCCCAAAGATAAGGACATCCCTACCTCCATGTTTTTTAGCCACCATGTACCCATTCATCATGCCACAAAACCTATAGAAATGTTTCCATTTCTATTTCCTCAAGAAAAACCAAAGTAGCACACTGGCACCAAAGAATCTTTTAGTGAATCCTATTCTCTTTTCATAGGGACCATGACCAGAGAAGAAGAGATAGGATCCTCAAGGCAACATCTTTTTCCTATATATGAACCTCTATCTAGCCAATTCACTAGATATCTAGCTCCTGACCTCAATGGCAAGGGAAAGATGCTAGAAACTCATACCTTTCAGTCTACATATTATAAAGAATGGCATATTGATTGCTTGAGTGCTGGTCAAATAAGACAAATGATTGACTAAATGTATACTGAATATAGGCTTATGTGTATGAGAGGAAAATCTGAAATTGAATCCTGTGAAACTCTCATCTAGTGCTTTACAGGTACCCTACAGAGATGGTGGGAAGTAGAATCTTCCCCTAAATTACTTGCAAAAATGGAAGCAGAATTTGTTAAAGACGAAGCTGGAGATGTTATCCACAATGAAAATGGTGACCCCCAAAATAATATGATTGGAGCATTAACCTCCCTCATCCTAGAACATTAGTGTGGAAAAAGAATAGAAATTGCAAATAAACCTAAGATGATCTTGATGGATCTCAAATGTAAAAAAATATCCCAATATGAAGATTTCTACGGAGATTGGAAACAAAGAATTTATGAAGTAAAAGAAAGTTAGAATGACTTGTGGAAACAAGTATATTTAGCACCATTACCCTCCAAATTTATTGAATACATCCATCAACAAGAAGTGTTCCAAACCTCTTTTGAAAGCTATCCATGGGGAGAGATATATTGCAACATAACAAAAGCCTTGGTACAAATTTCCACCAACATGGAAGTCAACAAGTCCTTACAAAAGATGTCCAGACGACTTGACAGCAAATCCATCTATAGTAAATATGGATTGATTATTGATGATCCAATTGTGCAAAGAAGAAAGCACATAAAATCCGAGAAGAAAGGTCATAAACAATCGGCTAAATAACCCTACCCATTATTCGATGTGCACATCAAAAACCCATGTTCATTATATTTGAGGATATAATTGTATTGTCAGAATTGCATATGCCACTATAGTGCGCAATGAAGTGAGTTAGTAACTGAAATAGTCAAAAAAGATAATGGATAGACCCAAATTCTAACCCATAGTAAAACATAGAGTAATATTTTTTTAATCAAAATACTTTCCAATAAAAACAATTAGTATTGTTATAAAAATTAGTTATCTCCATTATTTAAAATAAGAAAGGAATATATTTTAACCAATTCAAGCCAAACAAAGGAATATATTTGAACCAATTCAAGCCAAACAACATTAGGACTCACTGCAAATGCAGCCCTCCATTTCAAGGTGCCTAATACTCATACTTCAATGCCCAAGATTTGACTAGGCCTAGCCCTCATTGTACTAAGGTGAAAGTAAACTTGATAATATACTGCAAGCACGTCTTATTACTATGCATATTTTTTTTTTTTTATCATCCCTTTGCTGACATGGCATTCTAGTTGTTTCCACTAGAGAAAGTATATCAAATTTGTGAACGACTCAATACCATATTAACCTAACCAGCTGACCAAGGCCTCATTTAACAGTAATATTTTCACTACATTAGCAGGTCGGAAAGACGTAAATCATTCCCTTCGCTTTGTCTATCTGCACTTGGTTCACATAAAGGAAAAATATATAAGGCTAAAGTGATTCAAGGTTTGCCCATACCTTGAGACAAAAAGCCAAACAATAGGCATTGGTGAATTAATTATTATATAAACTGAAATATACAATATAATAATCCAACATTTGTATCTTAATCTATAAAGTATTATACTCAATTAACTATAAATATGGATTGCCCGACGTGATAATCCTGGTAAGAGAAAAGGACATAGCTAATATTCCAGACTTGTATGATTTATATATGAGAAATTTTATTTTTTTTTAAAATGAAATTCAGATATTTGTTTGACTTTAATAAAGACTTTACATAGACGATGTATGGAAATTTCAATTGCAAATTCATTTTGTTGGAAGTTCAGACATGTGGCATTGTTCTGTCAAATGGAAAGCATCCCACCTGGTCAAACCTTGTTATACGTGGCACAAAAAATAAGCAAGTAGGAGAAAAAATAAACCAAGTTTGAAACTATAGAAGGTTAGCTTCTGCCATGGAAGAAAATTGTAGAAAACGAGAAGTACATTAATATTTCCTCACATTTGGCACTCTGATGGTCTCAGAAATTATAAAATTATCACAGTGTTATTCGCATTTGCAGTGAAATGTTAGACTTCGAATTTTCTGGAGTATCGAATGAGTTTGTGAAATAGTTTTGCTCGTTCAAGGTAAGAATTGTAGTTAAATTTCTTTTGTGTGTCACAAATGAGTGGTGGTTATTTTCCTTTTCAAAAATGTGTAACAAGAAATTTATTCGTGGAATGTTGCAGATCCCATCTATTTTGTGGTATTTCATGAGAAACATGGGACGTTGATCCTACTCAACTATTGTTGTATAACAAGTAGGGCTTTTCCAAACCATATGAGGATTTTATGTAGGAGTATTTGCAGAATATGGGTGTTGATATTTTGGGCTATGATCATATAAAAGATGAGAAGATTTCAGTAATGGAGAACTTTAATGAAGACGAATTTCAATTTCAAACAATCGAAAGTAATTATGTCAAACTATTCTATATTCCTGCGACAACTTAATATAGTAAACTTACTTTTCCTGGTGTTGTTGGGTGTGTGTTATATTCTTTCCACGTCTAATCGAACGTGCGGGGGCTCACAGGGCAGCAAGACAAACCCTTGTTTGTTGTGTTGGGCGCAGTAGGGGGTTCATGGGGGGGCACATCCCCCTTGTCGGGGGGTTTTAAAGAGGGGTTATAGCCCTCTCCACGGGTCTGGGCACTGGAAAAATTTTGGACCTATATTAGGTGGGTGGACTTTACCTATGGTTTTGTGTATGGTTTTGCATATATTTTTGCAGAATGGTTTCTTTCCCATGGTATTTTGTAAGATCCCTCAAGAGAAAGTACAAGCTATTGTTCTAATTTAGGTTAAAGGATTAGGCGTTTTGAATGATCTTGACATTTATATATATATATATTATATTAAAATTATTATTTGTAACATTGAAAGAAATATAATGAAAAATCAATTTGGTAGTCCCTGCTTTGGGATCGAGGGGAAAATCTCTATGTATCTATTTTGTGTTTCTCACCATCGTATATTTTCTATTTTTAAAGAATTCGTTTTAATTTATGTACAATGTTAAAACCTATAAGTGTTCCAAACAGATCTCCGAGAGTTGATAATGGAGGATAGGAAACTACTCTAGACAATGGTGTCCCCAAGGATGCCAAATATGTCTGCCTTGCTCCAAATGAAGTTCACACATTTTATTCTGTAATGTTTAGATCTTATGAACATCTACCGCTAAAGCGGAGAAATGATTAGGTTGACAAGATCTTCGATATCTCATCAGGGACAAAGCTTGTGACGTCATCCATGCTCCAATCTAGCTGCTCCAACGTTGTCAGGGGAGCTTGTAGATTCAAGAGCTTCGATATCCCATCGGGGATGAGCTTATGAGGCCATCCATGCTCCAATCTAGCTACTCCAGTACCATCAGTTCCAAACATTGGAAGGGATTTTTCGAGAGAGTTTATTGTCATATAGATGTAGATAAACTAGTCTATGGAGCCTCGTGAACTCACATGGGATGAAACGAGACATGTCTATAAGTCCTACCGCCTATAGGTTGTCAAGCGAGGCTGAGATTCGACCCATGAAGTACAATAAGACATGTTCAAAAATGCTAGTACCTGTAGGTTGTCATGCGAGCCTAGGGTGTGACCCGTAAATTACGATGATGGACGTGAGATCCATAAGGCAAAGGGAGTTGAGTTGACAAAGCGGAAATTCCAACCTACCTAAGGAGACTAAAACCTACATGAAGCGACTTGTCATCTGCAATGTGGTAAAAAATGATTTGATAAAGAACTATGAAAATGGAGCATGGGGATTGGCTAGGTTGAAAAATGTTTTCCCAACTAACTCTGAAAAAAAAAACACCTTTACTGTAATTACTTTTTTGAAATATAATATAAAATAAAATTTGTATAGTTATATATAATATATATATATATATATATAACATTTTATTTTACAGAAGATAATTTCCATAGATATTTTTTACACACAGTCATTAAATTTATAGTTCAATTCATCTCAGAATTGAATTTAATTTAAAAAAAAATTCCTACAAACCAACTTAAAATAACTCAATTACTATATTATATATTCTTATATAATATAATTGTTTTATAATTAAATATGTTTTTATTTTATATATAAATTTCCATAATTATTCTATCTAAATTTCAATGGCTCCATTAATTAAATTCCCATTATATAATAAACACTAAGGTCTATATAATTTCTATGTTCACTGTAGTTTTTATCAATTTTGTTTTAAAAAAAATTGTTTTACAATCGCTTATTATAATTTTTATGATTGACTCAATTTTATTTTATCATATGTAGTTTGCATAGTGAAAATTTAGTGAAAATTTATTAATGATTATCCTATGAGAAGTGTTTATTAAAATCTTTTTAAAAATAAATATTCAAAATCAATTTCTTTGAAATTTGTGTTCAGTAAGAGTATACTGTATCCATATATACGTAAAGGCATTCTTGTAGGTAAGAGTTTAGAAAAAGCAAAAAAATCTCATAAAAAGAAACCTACCTATCATGCAATTTGCCTTTTTATCACTATCTCTGAAAGATACGCTTGATTTTCTGATATGGATACATGCCTTCTACCATTTTCCATAGTTTAGTTATTTATCATCCATTTACATAATTAGCATCCTAGTTTTACAAACAAGAAAAACATATACCTATCATGCAATTCGCCTTTTTATCACTATCTCTGAAAGATACGCTTGATTTTCTGGTATGGATAAATGCCTTCTACCATTTTCCATAATTTAGTTATTTATCATCCATTTACATAATTAGCATCCTAGTTTTAAAAACAAGAAAAACATATACATATATATATTGAGATAAACTTAAATGGTCTAAGGAGAAAAGAAAAACATGTGGGGAGGAGTGATATCACTTAAGGCCATGACAGTTCAAGTGTCATGAAGAAGTTAGATTTGTTGGGCATTTATTTTTGTTGTTTTGATTTTTTTTATAGGCCATGGTTCATTTCTATGTTAAATTTGGATAATTTGTCTTTTTCATTCATGTTTTTGTAGTTTTGGTTAACATAAATATAAGAGAAGAAAGAAATATATTGCCAATTGTATTGAAAAAAGGTTGTAGGTGAAATGGCATAAGTCTAGGAGCTCCTTTCATCCAATTGATGACTAAAAAGAAGTCTCGTACACATGAAGATGAATTATCCTCTCTTGTTATGCTAGATGTAGCAAAAGATTAAGAGCAATAAACTCTGCATAGTTATTTAGTGGAGGTTCAATGCTAGCTAAAAAGGAGAACCAATGAGATTGAGATACAAAATAAAACTTTTAGAGGGAGAACCTTGGGCAACCCCATCAAAATAATCTTAAGGGTGGGAGGACCTTGGGCAACCCCATCAAAATAAGCTTAAGGGTGATTAATTTTGATAGAAATGTCCTTTTAGGTAGTGTTAAGCAAGGAACATTTTTGAGGTGGATAATAATTCATAACAACCTAGATTTGAGTAGCTACTATAAAAAAAGAGATACCCTCATTTTCAAGGATGGTGTGATTTCTTTCAAGCCACATGCCCAAGCAGTAGGTAAAGGAAGATCTGGATGTTGAACCTTATGATGTCTAGAAAACTTTTTTCTTATCGCCTCATCAATGGGTTTCCCCTTCGACACAAGAATTATCCTCAAGGCTATAAATGTCCCACCATATTGATTGCATAAAGGGGCAACTAATAACGAGGTATAACACTGGTTTAGAAGAATGAAAGTGTATGCCACATTTTCTAGGTCCATGGAAAGCACACTTCTATGAGTTGTCCCAAATTAGGGCTTTGTTCCAAAGGATCAACCACATAAATAGTTTTGTCTTAGGAAGGCAACTTGATTTCCTAATTCTTTCCGTCACCAAGGAGAATTTGGTTGGGTATTATTAAGGAGTAGCTGCAGGTATCGAAATTTTAGCACATAAACCCCCATGAATTTGGAGCCTAGATAAGTTAATTCAAGCTTAGTGTGTGTGAGACACACACACACACACACACACACACACACACACACAGAGAGAAGAAATCTTATGTTATATGGACACCTTTCAAATGTAAGTCCATTGCAGAGATCCAATCTTGATCTCTTACAAGAAAATCTCTCCTCAAGATTTGATTTACAAATTGAAAATGGTTTTCTTTAATTTTGTAATTAGACAATATAAGATAATATGGTTTTGTAACTTTCCATATAGGGATCCATCCCCAATTTTCCATCTTAGACCTTGTTCCCCAATACAAAAACACTGAGTGATATATTTGCATATAATGGAATCATTTTTTTAAGATTTCCTTAGGGATCTAACCCATTAAATGATTGAAGGAGAGCTGGTATAATTTTGGTGGATCACCTTAGTCCAAAAGCCTTTCCCATGAATTGATCTCCATACACATTTTGTTGCTAAAGTAATTGCTAAACAGAGAAGATTTTTTGCTTCATGTAAATCCAATGATGTCCCAAAATTTTGGGCCGAGTGAGGGATATGAAGGTAGAGTTGAAGGGAGCACGAATCTATGCTTTCGAATCATGGAAATCCATTGTTCTCTTAAAAGTTCAAGGTGGGTGGGGATTAAAAAAATTTCCAATGGTCTTATTAATTTGAATTTATTACCCTTTAATAAGCAAAATTATTTAAAAAAAAAAAAAAGTATTTTCAGCAAGAATGTCCTTAATCTAATAATGAGTTTAGAAATGATTTTGTAAATCAAGTTCCAAAGAGAAATCAGCCTAAGTAGTCAAAAAATATTAGAGAATTGGATTCAAGAATAAGGACTATGAAAATAAAATTAAAAAGAGTAAAAACTGTCAAAAAAATTCTAGAAAATTCAATAGCAATTAAAGCATCCCAAAAAAATCAAAACATTTTAAATAAAATTAAAACTGAAGTCCACTGGACAAGAATTTCCCTCCTTTTAAAAACTATAAAGATCCTTACCAACTTCCCTTTTTGACTACTCTTTCATTAGTGGGTAGCTCCCTTCCTAAAAAGCAAATCTAGAAAAGCAACTTGCTATCTTTATGATATGATCCATATTGACTTTTCTATTCTTTGAAAAAGGATTTAAAGTGATTTGAAATTTCCTCTACCAAATCTTGGAATGGAATGGCGTGGGAGCTATCATATGGACATCAGATGGTGTCTATATGAATTACCGATGGATCTAGTGATGCTAATAAAGGGATAATCGCTTTTACTAAAACATTTGAAGAGATAGGCGATTGCCAATAAAGCCTCCTGTTCTAGAGGGAGAAGACCGGTGGCCTCCCGTTCTATAAGGAAAAGAGGGTGGATTTGGTGATGCTAATAAATAAATGAAAGGGGTAGTCATTTTTACTGAACATTTCAAGATATAGCGATTGCCTATAAAGCCTCCCATTCTCGAATGAGAAGCAAATTTGTGACAGGACTCCACTAGGTAGCTAGAGTTCCCAACGGAGAAGGAAATTCACGGAAAAAAGCAGGGCCTTCGATGGAGACTGAAAGAAAAGTTTGAAGTTTGCAAATAAGTTTTTTTTTATTGTTATCAATTTCGAAGAAAAATCTATTTGTTTAGAATTTATATTAGTATGATTATATTAAAAATATTATCTGGTTGATATAGCTGAAGTCTTTATAAATATAATCAAAAAATTATTGCACTATTAAAAAATGTCTTACTAATGCATAAATTTATTTTTACTTAATTAACTACTCACACTCGTTATATGGATTTCTATTACAAAAATTCAATATATTATTGAAACAACAATTTTAAAATAATGCTTTAAGTTTGTCAAAATTGACTTATGTAAAAGATGAATGTCCACTGATTATGTCTGAATTAAAAACAATGGCCTCGTTGAATGATATGGGTAAACCATAATGCCACTATGACGGGAGTAAGCATTAGTTGATTTTTTATTTGAACTTCAATTTATTTGCCCATTGTATCTATATGGATAAAAGGTATTAATTTTTTCTAGTAACCAAATGACAACAACTACTAAAACAAAAATTGATCTATCATCGTCTAGAGTTTTAATGTGTCAAATTCATATGCATTGATGAGAAATCTAGGCCATTATTATTAGGTGATTTCTCTTTAATTAGTGATTGTTGTTGAATGTTTTTACGTTTTTTAAGTTACAATCTTCTTTACTTCAATTATTATTGTTCTTTTTCATCAAGCAGTTACCAACACATGAATATAAATAGACAAGAGACACAAAATAAAGGCTATCAGCTAGGGCCAAAACCTCTCACCCTTTGAGAGGAAAACCTGCACAAATTCTTCTTATAGAGATTTCTATTGACGAATACTAAGATCAACATCCTTGACCTGTTAGCATCTTCAAGATCAAGACACAAGTCCTCTTAACAATCACTCTTCTTTCATTTCGGCATTGTTATCACCGAGATCTTCATCACTACCTTTGATACCGAGATCTTCATTGCTCTCTTGACTTCACTGATTCCTTCACTAAGCCGCTCTCTCTGAGATGGAAACTCAACACAGTGGTATCATCAACAAATTGTGTTTGCAGTGAACTGTTGCATCATCAATATTGTCTTTCTGCACTTGATGTGCCACCATTATCTAATG